>CAUYRT010044440.1:0-42456 GCA_963574885.1 Lepilemur ruficaudatus | reverse complement strand
ACAATTAAATGATTTTCAGTGAATTTACCAAGGTGTACAGTTAATCACATGAATCAATTTTTGAGGAATTCCTTTCCCCTATTGAGACCCCTAATTCTGCTCCCCAACTACTTTTCAAGCATATCCCACCCCTCCACAGTGTGTAAAATTTTTGACAATTAAAAAATTAATTAAAATTATATCATAATTGGATTTTATAGGAGGCTTTATGAAAGAAGATAAAAACCAGACATAGTAAGATGGGTTAATGCAAATAAAAAATATGACAAGGTGGAAGTTTTGGCTGAATGTGCTTAAATATATAACTAGTAAGATACAGAAGATGGAGAATGCCTTGTTTCTGCATTCTTGGGATTTTAATAATGGAAAGAACACCAATGGAAGTAGAGCAGAGTATTCGTTCCAGTGCATCACTTCTAGTTACCTAGGTAAATGGAACCCCTAATTATATTAGAACAAGAAAATCCATATGTAAGGGGAGTGATGATGTGTACCTGAGGGACTGTTTTAGTCATAACCAGTATCTATAAGTCAAGTGTTGGCAAATCTGTGATGTCTACCTGTTCATGTCTTTAGTGCAGGGGAACTTTGGTCTGGGATTTGGTAGTGGACTGAGTAGTTGGCTTGGGATAGGAGCAACTGTACTGGTCAGTTCTTCAGATTCTTCTCCTTATCACTTGCCATTGTCCAGCAGGGATGAGCCAGCTCAGTCCTACAAGGGAGTGGGAGTTGAAATGGAAATCAAAAACAAAAGGGAAGAGTTTGAATCATACATCTGACTCTCCTTGCTTTGGTGTCAGGCTCCCCGAGAACACTTCTCATTAATGTTTAGCTTCCCAGATAGACTTACCTTTTGGGGAAAGATTGTACTAGCCTTACGAATGTGAGAGATTTGGTCCACATGACAGTTCAATTTATGATTATCAGTGAGTTCATTTTATGTGTATAGTCCAGTGGCCATTAATTTAGTGGCTTTCAAACTTTAGCACGCACTGGAATCCCCTGTTTCACCTGAGCATGTGCTTGGTTAATAGCAGGTAGGGCTTGTTAAAACCAGATTGCTGTCCTCACCCCTAGAAATTCTACTTCACTTGATCTGAGATAAGGCTAAAAAAATGTGCATTTCTACCAAGTTTCTCAGTAGAAATTGCTGCTGGTTCAAGATCCACAATGTGAAAATCACTGTGCTAGTTTTTAGGGCACTGATAAGACTTGGTTTCTGGCCCATAGTGCATAGGACCAGACCCAAAACATCGGTAACTTCTAGGTAGATGCCTTCTTATGAAGCTTCTTGATGGTTAGCTACCTAGCTTGTCCCTGGAGACTACCCTCTCTGAGGGAGCATCTTTTAGTCATTGACTAGAGTTAAGGTATTATCTACAGGCCAAATATGTCCTGATCTTATGATTTGTATCATAAACTGTTTCATAAATGCCTGATTTGCACCTTTATTACTTGCAGTTTACTAATGTCATAAGAGTAGGCAACCCTACTACCTTCTAAAGAATACAACGTAGTTTCTTTTCTGCAAGTTAATTACAATATCCAACAGTCAAAGTGGTCTTTTTCAAAATAATCTTTCCTTTCCATTCTTATGCTCATCACATCTTTTGGCTTTCCAGAATTCAAAGTGGGTTTTATTTCACTTCCACATCAATAAGAGCTACTAAAAGATTAAAGTTCCTTGCTGGTTTCAACCCATTCATTCTTCTAGCTCATCATAAAATTTTCGAATTGGTTGTAATACTCAATATAGTGTGCCTTGACTGATGAAAACTGACCAAATAATTGTTTCTTGCCAAAGATGTTCTGTCCTCCTAAATTTATCTCCCTGTTCCCTCTGTACCCCTCTGCTATGGTCTGAATGTTTGTGTCACTCCAAAATTTTTATGTGGAAATCCTAATCCACAAGGTGATGATATTAGGAGACGGGGCGTTCTGGGAGGTGAGGAGGTTATGAGGACTCCACCCTCATGAATGGGATTAGTGCCCTTATCAAACAGACTGAGGGAGTTTATTTGCCCCTTCTCCCATGTGAGGCCACATCGAGAAATTGCCTTCATTGAACCAGAAAGCAGGTCCTCAGCAGACACTGAATCTGCTGGCTCCTTGATCTTGGATTTCACAGCTTCCAGAACTCTGAAAAATAAATGTTTGTTTTTTAAGACACCCAGTCTATATTTTGTTATACCAGCCCAAATGGACTAAGATATCCTCCAAGCAAGTGATTCTTAACCTGTTAGAACAGTACTGTCCAATAGAAATATAATGCAAGCCATATATGCAAGCCACTTACATAATTTAAAAATTTCTAGTAGCTACATTGAAAAACTAAAAAGAAATAGGTGAAACTGATTTTGTAATGCATTTTACTTAACCCAATATATCCAAAATAGTCTCATTTCCATATGTAATGAGTATGAAGCTAGTAATAAAATAGCTTACATTCTGTTTTTCATACTAAGTCTTCAAAATCTGGTGTGTTTGACACAGCACATCTCAATTCATACTAGCCACATTTCGATAGCCACAGGTAGCTAGTGGCTAATGTCTATGACAGTGTGGTTTTAGAGCCTCTGAATTCTCTAAATGTATCACTCCAGGATAAAGCGATAACGTTGACAATATTTTGAAAATTCTTTCAGGGTGTTCTTAGAACAGCACATGAAGCCCATCCCTGGAGCTCAGGTTAAGAATTCTTGCTCTTAAGATCCTTCAAGCTTTAAAATGATATGGTGCTTCTGTCCTCGGCAAACAACGATGAAGTAGCCTTTGCTTCTGTAGTATACATGTGGGGTATACTGGCCAATCAGAGCACTAAAGTGCAGGGCTTCTGCTCTTTCTACCTCTGGGTTCTTGTCACCAGCATCCCACACCATTACTCCCTATTCCCTCCCTGCTCTTGCTTCATCTCCAATTGCTACAGAGGTGGAGGAGAAAAGAAGAAAAAAAATAGAATTAATAGAGACTTCTTGTTTTAGCCTGCCAGATTAACCAGCATGGCCTGTACTAGGTGTTCTTTGTGTTTGTGACAGGGGTTTATGGATAAGTAAGAAAGAGGATTTGTACTCAAATATCAGAAATATTCTAATGCTTTGCTGGTTACACTGTGCACACTTTTATCTCCTGCATTGTCCTTTTCCGAATCATTTGTCCTCTGGTGGATCTTGACAGGGCGCCTGCACAAAATTAACAGGCATGCAAAGCCTGGATGAGCAAAATTGATTTGCCTATAATCTGTGAAGAGATCAGGATGTGGTTGAAGCGATTTTAATTTCAGAGCCCAAGTCACTAGTCTGTCTTTTTGTCAGGCAATTAGTCCCACTGACTGGGCAAGAATGCCATGATGCACAGTGCCAGGGAAGCAGGCAAATGGAAACAGCAAATCCTTTTCTGCTTCCTCGGAGTGTTCCTCATGCCAGGCTTCTTTTGTCTCTCTAGTTTATTTTGGGTAAAATTCACCACTTGGCACCAGGCTTCATGACTTCCCTAGGGCACAGTGCTGTGACAACATGACACAGGCACATAGGTGGCCAAAAGGACAGGTCTGGGGGCCAGATCTGTGTGTGAAAGTTCTGGAAAAGGACTTGGGGGGAGGTGAACAGCTAGAGGAATTCCTAACAGTAGTTACTGCTTCTGGACTATCCGGCAGTGTGTTAAGATCTTACATATGGTGCCTCATTGTAGTTTTCTCAACAATCCCAAATGATAATTATCAATATCCACATTTTGCTGATGACGAAATTGAGGGGCAGAGAGGTTGTAATTTGCCAAAGTCACATCTCTAAGAAGTGCAGCGTCAGGGTTAAAACATGGTGCTCTTAGTCCATGAACTGTGGGGCACTCAGCAACCCACAAATGCCATTGCCCCTGGACTTTGGGGAGGGACGAGGTGTGGATAAAAAGGCAGGATTATAGGAACCTTAATGAGGTGCTTCTACCCTCTCAACAGGGACTCTGTCTTGCTCTGGTAAGTATCCTTCGCACCCAGCTGAATCTGGCTCACTGAAGGCACAACATAGGCGCATAGTCAGCTCTACTCTATTTGTTTAGTGACTGGAACACGTTACCCTGTCTGACTCTCACAATGACCGTGAGAGGTAACAAGGAAAGGTATTATCATCTTTATTTATAATTGCTTTACTTGAATTAAAGGGACTATCTCACATTCCCAAAGCTGATTTAAATAAGTTTCTAAGTTGTTTCAATCATCAGGGCAACACCTTATCTATAGAGATTGCAAGCTCCTGGAAGCAGGGACCATTTTTATACATTTTTGTGTCCACCTCCCACAGCTCGGATAGACATTTCTGTGATCACAGAAAGTTCTAGTGGACAGTGCAGCTCTACAGGCAAGCAGGGGCCAGCTGGCAACAATCTAACATGATACTGTACTTCAAAGCCAGAAGTGGAATTTAATAATTTTTGAATAAATAAATGAATGAATACCACAATGGAAGTATTTTCTTAATATAGACTGAGCTAATTATGGTGATCAGTCATAGGTTGAATTAGTGTTTTCCATGGCAGCTGACTCCATTTTTCAAAATGAATCATCAAAAAGAGCAAAATAATTCATTTCTTAGAGATGTCAAAATGCAATATTAAATGTCATGTTAAGTAATGGCAAGGTGCTGGAGTGGGTTAGTCAGTGATTAGTACTATCTCACAGTCATTTAAAAGCAAGGCAAGTGCAGTGTTTATACCAATATGGCATTTAAATAGTCAAAACTAACACTACTTAGATAACGAATTGATTCATATTTACTAATAACACACTTCATTTACTTTGTACCATTTTTCATGAAGCTTAAACTGTATTGTGGTTATTATTTTAGTTAATATCATGTCATCTATTAATGCCAAGAGACTGGCATTGCCTTTTAAAAATGACAGAGAAGTCAAAGGCTCAGTACATTAAGGTTTTTATTTACCATGATACCCAACCAGCAAGTAGGATATTCTGAGTCTACTTTACTTGCCTTGTGCTGGCATCACTTCTACTTTTAGGGACACTTGAATAAAAAAGGAATAGTAAAACAGGTGCCACAAAGGCTTGGCTTCTTGTACTAAATTTCCCATAAAGTACAGAGTATCTTAAATTGCTAGATGCCCTAACCAGTCTATTAGGGAAGGAGTATGTTTTCACAAGACCAGTGCTCTAACCCCTGAGCTATAGGGCCGTGCTGGGAAGGAGTATGGTTTATCAGTTCAGCATTTTGGTGTTTTATGAGAACATGGCAAAGGCTGTGGTACATTTAACTCTGTTCAGTCCTGACTTTACGTAATCTCATCTATGAGAATGGCTGTCTATAACTAAGACTGAGCTAACACAGTTTGGGTAGGGGGTGCATATTGCCAGTGTAAAGCCCATGCATTCATTTATTGGATGTCTGTAAGTGCAAGGCCCTGGGAACACAGTGATGAATGCTACACAGCCCCTGCTCTCAAGGAGTTCATAGTCTACTGGAAGCTCAGACAAGTAGACCCACAATTAACACAGACAGTGATCTTTAATGGGACTGCTAACAGAGCCATGTTGTTCAGCCTTGGGGGTAAGAAAAGACTTCCCCAGGAATAAAGCAGTAAATAATATCATGAAGCCTAGATAAAGGTTATTCAGGTGATGAGAGAGGGAAAGAGAGTATAAGAAAGAGAGTAAAGCTTGATTGGGACTATGGCAAGATGTGTAGTGTCACTGAAGCATAGAGATTTCAGGGGGCCACAGAAGGTAGTGTGGTAGAAGGCTCTAGAATTGTGTGTCCAAAATGGTAGCTGATAGGCACATTTGCCTATTTAAATTTAATTTTAAGTGAATTAAAATTAAAATTAGAAATACAGTCCCTCAATTGCACTAGCCATATTTAAAGTGCTCAATAGCCACTTGTGGCTACTGTATCAGACAGTGCAGATATGGAATATTTTCATCATCACAGAAAGGTCTACTGAACGTTGCTGCTCTAGAGGCTGGCAGGGGCCAATCGGTGATGAGCTTTGAATGACATGCCAAGGTGTTTGGACCTTATTTTGAGGACAATGAGATGTCACTGAAGCATTTTATACAGGCGAGTAGAATGATCAAATTTATAAGTAAATAAAGTCACTCTGCAGGGCACAAAAGAGCTTAGAGAGAGGCAAGGCTAGGAATTAGAGAGACCGGTAAAGAGAGTATTGTGTTAATCAGGGCAAGAGCTGGTGGGGACCTGGACTAGGTAGTATAAGAGTATATAGATTCAAGAAATATTAAGAAATAGAATCAATAGGACATATTAAAAAATATGAAGCAATGTCTAAACAGATGTGGAGGGTAAGGAGACATTGAGGTTGATCCCTGGCTGGGCAGCTAGTGAATGAATGTACCAGTAACCTAGACAGGGAACAAAGGAAAGAAATATATCTGGGGAGGAAGGGTAATAGATTCAACTTTGTTTTTGCTGTATTTGTAGTGTGCAAGGAGGCATCCACCTGAGCTGCAGAAGGCATTTAAATAGCCAGATCTGAAGCACAAGGGACAAATCCGGGTTGGAGATACAGGTTTTGAAGTCATCGATCACCCTGTGGATGACAGCTGAAGCCATGGGAGTGGATAAGCTCCCTGAGGGAGAAAGTGTGGAGTGAGATGCTAAGAAGACTGAGGACTGAACCCAGAGAATACTGATGGTGATGAGACCAGCCTAGGAAGAGGCGCACAGGGAAGCAGCCAGTGAGGAAGAAAGACAACCAGGAGACAGTAATGGGATCCAAGCAAAGAGAGTATTTTGGGGAAAAGGAGTGGTCATGATGTCAGATGCTTCAGCGAGCACAGTAAGGTAAGGCATGAAAAGTGTCAACATGATTTTGCAAGATTAAGGTCATTGGTGACTCTGGAGAAAGCACCTCCAAGGGAATGATGGGGACAGAAGGTGCATTGCAGTGGGTTGAAGAGTGAATGGGAGTTGAAGAAGAAGTGACAGCAAATATGAAAACTCTTTCAAGAAACTTGGTGGCGCAGGACTTTAGAGATGGCTGCTGTCTTCTCCCTATCCACTGTGCCACTTTCAAATGTCTACCTCACGTTAGAGATATTTGTAAGCTCTCTTACGCTCTATACTTCTCTAAGCACGTCGAAGGTGCACATGGGTCTTCTATATCTTTACATCTTCACTGTGTCTGGTCTAGATCTTGCATGTAGAAAATGCTCTGTGGATATTTGTTTAATGACTTTCCAGCTTTTAAATGTTCAGGCTCTTGTTGGACTTAAATAAATATAAAGTGTATGTTTTTTCATACTTTATATGTAGTGTATGTTTTTTTCCCTCTTAAGCAACTTTCTCTTTCTCTGGTTGAATGAAAATGTCTCAGTTCCAGTTGAGAAAAGATGGTATGTCCCTGATTTAATTGAATCTCATATTTCCAGGAGATTTTGTGAGTTGGAGGGGGATTTAAAAAAAACAGAAGAAATATAGGACAAATATGTTTTAATAAAAAAATTTTATTATGATTATTTACACCAGCTCCTTGATAAGCATATAAATGTAAACTTTTATTGTTGGCATTATTTCACATATGATTTATCCAAATTCAGAGTTAATACTGTCGTTTGAGTGTACAGGTAGTGAGAAAAGTTTGTTATATTCACAGAATATACATACACGTGCATTCGACACATGTCCCTCTCTAAGCCAGTGGTATAGACACTGTCCCATTGGCTCTGCTTCTACCTCGCAGGTGTGCACCGACATCAGTCACGTCATCCACATGCTCCTCACTCTTCTTTTCCTTCAGACTGTTGATGAATCTGAGGGTAATTTCATCCCACTCTTCAGGCAGCAGCATCAGCAGAAACCCAATGCAGATGATGATGGTAGCAGCCAGGCGGACAACGTTGAATATCACCTCCTGCTTCAGGAGATCCACAGCTAGGGAAGAAACAGCAAGTCAGTTACAGCCTACGACCGTGTCTGAGTTTCTCTGAAAACAAGTGACCAAAGTCATTGTTACTTCTAGAGATTCCCAAAAGTCTTGTTTATTCTTTCAAGCCGGTGTTTCCTTTGTCCATGCCACTGTCTATGTTTGCTTTCCGTTCCTTCTCTCTAAATCATATTTATCCTTTAAGGTTCAGTTCAAATCCCATGTCATCCGACTTAATTACCTCTCCAGTTTTCTCTCTTAATCCTTTTCCTCTGCTTCCCTTCACCGTTCTCCAGTTTCATTGCACCCCTGGAGATTTTTCAAATGACCCAAACTTGTTCATGTCTAGGTCTTTGTATTATCTGTTCTTTTTTAAAGTTTAATTGATGTGAAATTTATATAATATAAAATTAACCATTTTAAAGTGAACTTAGTGTCATTTGGTACATTCACAATGTTGTGCAACCACCGCCTCTATCTGGTACCAAAACATCTCCATCACTTCAAAATAAAAGCCCCTGCCTACTAAGCAGTTATTCCCTAGTCCCTCTCCCCTAATCCTAAGCCCCTGGCAGCCACCAATCTGCTTTTTTTTTTCTGGTCCATATGGATTTACTTACTTCATATAAATGGAATATTTCATGTTCTGTATATTTCATATAAATCGAATCACACAATATGTGACCTTTCGTAACTGGCTTCTTTCACTTCACATGACGTTTTTGAGGTTCACTAATGTTGTAGCATATGTCAGCACTTCGTTCGTTTTCATGGCTGAATAATATTCCATTGTATGCATCACAATTTGTTTCTCCGTTTATCTGCTGATAGACACTTGGGTGTTTCCGCTTTTTGGCTATTGTAAGTGGTGCTGCTATGAATATTAATGTACAGGATATATTTGAATCCCTGTTTTTAATTTTTTTGAGCATATACATAAGAGTGGAATTGTTGGCCATACACGTGCTGTTCTTTTTGCATGGGATTCCTTTCCCTCTTCATATTCCACTTTATCCAGCTAACCCTCCCTTGGACATCTCTGTTTAGTCTTCTTGCAGGATGCCTCTAGGATGTCCCTCCCCCGTGCTCTCACAGCATTCAGTACATACCTCTATAAAAGCAATTGTCCCTCTGTGTTGTAATTACTCAATCTCTTTTGTCTCCCTCTCTGTGCTACATGGTCCTGAGGGAAGGACTGTGCCTTATTCAGGATCTATCACCAATGTTAGCCTGTGCTAACTGCTCAGAAATCTTTGTTTAATGAATGAATCCATGGATGAATGAATGAACTCCTTGCCAACTCCACTCCTCTCTGATATTCCTTTCCTCTGAATATGTTATAGCCCCTGGAGTGTGTTTCACACAATTTGACATTTAATAATAAATTGCTTTGTAGAGTTCCCAGTTGCTTCACGGAGGTTGATCTTCTTTTCCAGATTCAATTGTAAGCTTCTTAAGCGAACAACAATGTAATTTTTTTTCTTGTCTTTTTTATAGCCCTGATCACATGATACATACTCAATAAACATTTGCCAATTGTCCTGGAGGAAAGAAAGTTGGCTACTCAAGACTTGAAATCACAGAATTTTAAAGTTAGGAGAAATGTATAGTTATCCAGGTAACCCATTGTCATTACTTGTTTCACTGGCAGGTTCCACTGGAAAAATTGTCCTGGAAAAATAGCTGCTCCTCTTGTCCCTGAAGTGAGTCAAATTGCTTTTTCCTGCTATCTGTTCCAGAGGGCCATCGGCTCTGCCCCAGGAGAAGCTTCTGCAACTCCCATGGATAGTCTGATGGGGAGCCAACACCCTGTTCGTCTCCTACACTTTCGTTAGTGACGTGTACTTGAAAGTCCTATGCTGGGATGCCTTTTGTTTCCATAGGACTTCCTCTAAAAATACCACAAAATTAGGTTGTCAGGGAGATTACATGAAACCCAAATGATACATTTGGTGTTTAATTCTAAAAGCACATCCAAGTAAAAACAGTGTTTCTGTAGCTGCAAATTTTAAATCTGCTGCGTAGTTATTCTGTTGTCTGCCACCTTCACGATATTTAAAAACATCTTCCCAGGCAAGGGACATAATTCACTATTGCTGTAAGGAGCAACTCAGGGCATCAAACAAACATGAGCGGGAGGCCTGTGGAGGTCAGAATCTACAATGTCAAGTCACACCAGTACCTGCATTTCCAGGAACGCTGAGCACTGTCCCAATGGAGATTAGGATTGGGTATGTCAGCACCACACCGACGTTCACCAGGATGTTGAAGGCTGTAAAACAAGGGAGCATTGACAGGATGAAGGGGAATTGACATGTTGGGCTCTTTTCTTCTTACTGTGAAAGAATCAGTGTCTTTGCTAAATGTGACTTCTAAACTGTCTGCACCGTCGGTCAGTTAATCCTGAGTTTGGAGATGGAGGCATGTGTATCTTGCCTGAATTAGTCATATTCTTTGTTCCTCCCCTGCCACTCCAGTTGCCAGTGGGCTGGCAAAGGTGTATGGAGCAAATGCAAAGAGGTGAAATAATTAATTCACTGCTCTGCTCATTACCACTATAAAGGTAGGTTGGGGCCAGCCAGAGGTTAAAAGCTGGTGATGGATTGAAGTTTGGTGCTTTACCTCTTTATCTCTTTGCTATTTTATGCCATATTCCTGGACATTAAAAGGCTCTTAGTGTTACTGCCTAAACAAAGGTTTATTCAATGATGGCTTATGCCGTTTTATCCCCTCTCTCTCAAGGTGAGCATCATATGGGCAATCAAGGGTGGGTTCAATGTAATTCACTGAATTCCAGGGACTAGTTCCACATCCTGATTGGTGCTCAGGTAACCAGAGGGCTGGTCCACAGAACCAACTGCAGGTGTGGCTTGATGCTCTTTAATTAACCTTTGGATTTCTTTAGTTAAATATAAAATTAGTTAAAATAATCATCTTTCCTCTTCAAAAATTATCAAAAATACATGTTTTCAAAGAGAAAAAACAATTATAAATTACAGAGCATTATTTTAATAGTGTTCAACCAAATGTTTGTTTCAGACATTAGAGAGATGAATATTAATAACTATAAAAGATCCTCAATTTAGAGAAGAGCTCTATGAAAATGACTCAAATATTTTGCCCATATCTCTGTAGAACCAAAGAAATTTCTGGAACCATTCCAGTTAGAAAGATATGTATTCTTCTATTGTCATCTATAATTCCTGCTTTAATTAAACTCACCAGAGTCACTTGTGTTTGATAGTCAGAGACAATGGGTTTGACTTTCAGAAGTCCTGGGCTACTTTATAATGTTCATAGAGTGATAATGGCAATCAAGGCACAGGATCTTCCTAAGCTAATAACTGCTCTTCCTTCTTGGCAAGGTTGAATTGTGAATGAATATTCCAGCACCTTGACTCTCTCTGCAGACTCAGGGAGTCAAATGTGGCATGTTCTAACAAATCAGGAATTTATTAAATACAGCACAGGCTCTGCTGAACTCCTCAGCTGTCATTTTATTGGCTGAACTGGATATTTTAGCAGGCTGAGTGAAAGCATTGGTATTTGGGGAGAACTGAGCCCTTCTCACTCAACAAGAGCCAGGTAGCTTCACTGAAATGTGTTGTCTGTTTGTTTATCTTAGTTCTTTAGCTGGAACACTTCCATTCTCTTTTGACAACCTCTGGAAAGGAATAGTATGATTCAATGTGTTATCCATAGCAAGGGCCCAGCCTGAGTTTAAATGCAATTTGGACATGTCAGGTGAGTGGATGAGGCCAACCTGCATTTGGGTTAAGGTACTGTCTGGAAGATAGGTCAACCTGGGAGAAGAAGTGAGGCAAGGTGAACCTAAGCAAATAGAAAGCCATAGTTACAGGATACATGGGGTCTCAGAGCAAAGGCTGGTGTATGTCTCCCAGTCCTGTCTCCCAGTCCAGGCCCAACTAGACCATATCTGATTCCTGAGAAGAGAGGAATGGAAATAAATGCTTACAAATGGGAGCACTGAAGATTGGAAAACCCTGTGGTGTGTAACAGTGAGGAGAAAGGCTGTCTCCTTAATTTGTCATGGTACAGCATGCGCACAGTGAGCTCTGCAGTGCTCTGGGGTGGGCCTGGCCGAGCAGCTGCAGAGCCAGTGGAGTGTGGAGACCACGCTGCTTGGTGAAGGACACCAGCATCCAGATAGCATGGGTGGCACCCAGCCTCAGCAGGCTTGCTTAGGAGCATGCATTAGACATGCCAAGGAATATACGCTGGTGGGGGGCTACCTTGCAGAAAGGTGGAAATCATGTGTGCATGGGGGGAACAAGAGGCAGTGAAATTTTGGGTTATGCTTATTCCCAGTGAGGTGGTTCTTGGCCAGAAAACAATCTAAGCGCTTTTAATGAGAACGTTTTGATCTTATGGAAACACTGCTATTGATTTCTGCTAAACTTAGCAGAGGTTATGAGAGGTGATAACCTCACATTTTGGCCTTGAAAAGTAGAACTCAAGGGTCCAACAATTCATGTCTAATCCTTCTCTTGAGTGTTTCCTGTCTGTCTAAGACCTCCCTTTAAGGGCCTGGGTCAGAGTAGAAAAAGAAGACCCAATCAATACCCTTGTGGGAATAAAAATCAAGATATTTTTCTCCCAGGAATTGCAGTGCTGCTACTGTTTCAATTTGTATCAGCTCGGGAGAGAAGATCAGCTGGGGGTTGGCAGATGTCCTGCAGGTCAAGTGTGGAGGGAAAATGTGGCGCCAGCAGAAGGGGCTGACCTTAGGTACGTGGAAAGAGGAGCAGAGTGAAAACAATTTCATTCTGAGTAAACAGACACCAAATCATTGGGTTGTTGCTGCTCTGTGACTGCTTGGAGAGGGAAGGGCAGGCGTGTTATTTTTCAGGCTCCTCTCACATCAAGTGACAGCAGCAGCACAGCTTGAAAGTTGGAGCCTGAAGTTCAGGTGAAGCAGACAGCCTCAGAGTTAGAGGGAGCTGGGAGGGAAGACATTAAAAAGACTCCAGGTGACTTTTTTCCTGGCACTGACTAGGCACAGTCTGCTTAGCCAGGACCACCAGGCCCAGTTCATGCTGCCTTCTTCTCTCACCTGCTGAGGGCTTCCTATCCCAAATCCATTGTGCATACTCAGCCAGAGCGAGCTGTCTAATATGCATATGTGAGCCTTGAAAATTATTAAGTGGATTTTAAATCCCGACACTTCAACATGGATTTCCAGGCCCTTCATGACCTGCTTCACCCTTAAAAATCATCTCCTTTCTTCCTTCCCTTTCTTTTGAACCCAGTGTTCCCACCATTTTGAACCATTCTGAGTTCCTTGAATGCACCATCCACTTTCTCACCTCTGCCTGACACACCATGGCACACATGGAATATAATAGCATCATACAGTACATCAGGAGGAATGGATGAGGCTGCTTGAAGGCCAGTGGGGGCCGGAGCCTCCAGCTGCACACATTAACCCATGGGAGGCACCTAGTTGGATAGCTCTGATCTAATCAACCTATAGCCTACAAAGAACCTTCTAAACATTCAATGACATTAACTAACGTAAGTTTGGGAAGTAAAGAACAGAGGCACCCAAGGGGATAATCCTACTATGATAATCTAAGTATCCAAAGTAAGGTCAAATGCCATAGGGACTGGAAGGAAACATTTGAGGCCACTTACCCAGCCACAGCCCTGCCATGCCACAGAGACAGCCCCATGGCAGAGCTGCAAAAGAAGACCAGTGCTCCACCTTGGTGAAATACAGGATGACTGGGGTGAAGGAGATGAAGATCAAATTGAAGAAGCCCAAGGTGGAGACAAAGTGTGCGGCTTCACCAAAGTTGGCACTTCCAAGAAACATCTTAAACAAAACCTGGAATGGGAAAGAAACTCTTCAGTCACGCAGTCAGAGGCTCTGCAGGAGCAAAAAGGCGAATTCTGTTGATTTTCCCTGTGAACTAACCAGCTCAGGGTTTATTCTCCATTTCTTCTTGCCCTGACTCTTCATGGCACTAAGTGGGCTATTGAGATAAGGAATTAAAATACCCTACAGCCTTCATATGAAACCAATGCCATGAATTGAATTCCTTATGGTGTTGAAAACTGCTGGGGTATGGTACATTGTGTTACGTGCCACCATCAGAGATGGGTATAGGATGAATGATAAATAAGACTACAGACAAGCTCAGAAAAATCTTCTAGGATTGACATACCATCAGTCCTTCCCTTCAAGCATGGGATTCAGTTCATCCTTATTTTGACAGATACTGAAAACTAAATTGGACAGAGAGACCCCATCATTATGTTGTTGAAAGAAATAATAATGATGTCTTGGATTTATAAGTAATTTTCTTTCTGAGCTTAAAATGTCTTCACAAACATTGTGTTTATTTCCCACATTTGTAAACACATTTTTCCTGGGTTATAAACCTGTGTACAGAGGAAGATGGCAAGTAGAGGCAAGCGGCTAACCTAAAAACACAGAACCGGCTGGGGATAAAGCCAGGTCTACAGTCCGTATTTCTTAGCTCCTTATCCCCTCTTCTCCCTATACGAATCCTTCAACAAACAATGGAGCAGGTCTTTTCCGCCTGGAATTATGGTGCAGATATGATTTTGTGCATGTCAGCAAATATTACCACTGTCAGAATGAATACATTTTGTAACCTGGTTGGGAGAACTCTCTCTGTAAGAATTCTCTCTGTAGCCATTGTGGTCATATAGCAATCCCAGGTACTGCTTTTAATTTCAACTGAACTTAGTATTTTTTTCTCTTGAAAGATTTAAGAGAATTTGAGCATGAACTAGTCTTTGGTCACATCAGACATCTTGGTGGAATCTCAGTCGGGGAGCAAGTTAGACACTAACAGCCATTGAGTGAACACTTGTCAAGCTTGTCACACAGACTCAATGGGCCAAGAAATGTCAATGTGGAAATAGACTTTCTGCCCTCTGAGCCATAGTGTTAGTGAGTAATCAGAATAGGCATCCAGGAGGGATGAAAGGGGTATTTTCTGACTTTCAGAGAGTGTTTTCTCATTGAAACACCAAGAGAGGTAAAATCAGAACAGTTACTTAATACAGCCAGAAAGTTGGCTTTTAAAAGTAGAGCTTTGGGGAATAACCTTTTAGATCTGCTCTCTTAGTCCTTGCTTCTGAAGTTAGGTGCAATGGCTCTGAATAGAATTGTCACTGATGACAGGGAACTCCAGTGGAGAAAGAATGGTGAGTATACACGGAGACTCAGAGTATCCATCAGAGAGAAAAAGAGGTTCTTCATTTTGCTAGTCACAGGAGCTCCTGTGGCATGGGGTTAGTATGTAGCAAACAATGAGCTCTCAAGTGACAGCTTGTTCATCATTTCTAAAACCTCTTTGGAGTTAATTATGAGCATAGATAGTTAAATTAAAGAAACATAAAAAGAGAAGCATTTCTAACATTCCTGCGATAACTGCCTGGTGACTTGGGGGCTGGGGCATAGCACATAGGCTTAGGACTTGGCTACTCCACAGTTTAAATCTTGGCTCTATCACTTCCTCGCTGTATGACCTTGGGCAAGTTACTTAACCTTTCAAAGCCTCAGTTTCCTCATCTGGAAAGTGGGAATAAGTATTTATGTCTCATAAGGTTGTGTTAACACAGGTAAAATTTATGGGAGGTTCCTAGCACATAGCAAGTACTCAATAAATGGTACTTACTAATATTTCCACACAGGTATTTTTTTTTGAACCAAGATTTTCATTGTACTTCCTTACTTTATTACTTAAGTTAAAGCTGTAAGGGACGGCTGAGTAAAAGAAAGTGCATAACATACCTTATATAATGCAGATGTAGAGGCTGAGCCCACTGCAAATGCTACTCCTATGATCGAATCAGCATGGAAATTATCTGCATACGCCATCATGACGATGCCGGTAATGGCCATTATTGCAGCAACTATCTGTCGAATAGAATGCAAAGAATTAGAAAAAAATTGATGCCTCTGTATCTCAGAGTAAGCCATTCAAGACTTCATGAAAGTTGTTAAGTACTACTTTAAACCTAATTACCTCTTGGATATTGCTGTACAAATGTAGGAAGGCTCAGTATTAGAAATAAATCAGTATGCTCATGAGACATACAGGCATAGAATATAAAAAAGCTGCTCACGTTCTAACTAAGGGCCAGCAGTTTTATTTTTTACTGACCTTTTTTTAGGGCTAGTAATTTTGGTTTAATATTTTAGCTTCATTTTCTACAGATTAATATCCATATTGGTGAAATAAATTTAATAGGAAGTCACTGTTAAGCATTTTCATTTATTCTGTATTCTTTTTCTCCAAACAATTCAGCATACATTTTAATCAGGTCCTTGGATCAATGTTTGTTTCTGAAAATGTCCACATAACTGGAACTTGATTAAGGAGAAATAATATCGATACAGCTAAGAGGCAAAATTTAGGCCAAGGGGAATAACCTCTTGCAGTGATTTACACAAGAGCAAGCTGAGTCTATGCTGTCACTTGGAATGTCAAATGGAAGCTGCTTCTTCCTTTTGTTTACATGCAAATCAATTCCATTTTTTAAGGAAAACCACCGCATGATTATTTAATTATTCTAGAGCATTAACTTAAGCATAAAGCAAAATTTTCATAATTCAATTGAAGTCGTAATGGTTTACTGTAAATTGATATGATCCGTGGTGTATTCGGAGCAGTAGTCCCCTCCCTTAATGAAATGCAGGTTTGCATCTGTTTCCTTAATTGTCTTGGACTGGTTCTACTGAAAAACATTTCGAAGCTGCAGCAAACAGTAAAATAACAACCTTAGAATAAGGAACAATATGTATGTTATTTCCTTGTGAAATCGTCTCACTGATTTTAAAATCAAGATAAAACGTTGTGAGAAATTTAAACCCACATGGTGATTAATTTTGCTAAGCTTCAGTTCTGAGTATTCCCAGGTAAATAAATTCCTCTGCAGATAGCTTTTTCACATACGTGATTTTTTTGGACTTTTTGAACATTACTGGTAAATTATTTATCATAACAAAATGGAGGTCTGTAATGTGTAACTGTAGACTCACTTGAGTCCAGTGCAAAATATGATCCCAATGATACAGAATTCAGGTGCTGCTTAAATAAGTCTTTTGTTAATGACCACCAAAAGCAAGTGCCCGGCTGGTTTCAGAGTAGCTAAAGGGTCCTTTATGAAAAACAGCAGGAGTACTTGAGGACAGATGCCAACATGTCAGCAGTGAAAAACCATCTTCATAAAATGTTATCCAGGAAGCTGCTTGATGGGAGGTGTTTTTCTTGCTGAGCGAATATCATATTCTCTGAAGCTGCATGTGTTCTAGTTATACTCTGCCTCAAACTATAGGGAAAAGAACTTAATACACACACCATAAGATGTCAAGGAAATTTTTCTAAACAAGAAGTAATAGACTCATAAATAAACATGGTGAGGGGGTTATCTAGACCTGGAAATTCCGTGAGGCTTATCATTTTCCTTGATTTGGGGATTTATATTTCAGCTAGGAATTTGCAACAATTCTTTGGGTGATCTGATTTCAGAGAAATAAAAAGGCACATTAGATGCTGGCATTTTCTGATTCATTTTTGTGTTTAAATAATGTTCACGGGTTAAACTGTTCATGTGCACAAACAGATTTCCCTCATGAGACTGAACTTGTAAAATAATAAATTTGAATTAACATTTGTTTTCTTTTGGCCAAACATCAGCTGTATTTTCTTGGTTAAATAAACAAGTGGTTACTTCAAGACAAGGTTAACAGAATACAGTGTGAATCCTAATGAACTTTAACACAGTGTGCTATTTCATATTTAAAATTATTGAAAGTATTCTACAACACGTAACATATGAGTTGAGGCAATTGTGAAAACAAACAGCCCATTAAAGAACCCAGAAGCAAAACACAAAAACATTGTCTGGAAAATGACGAGCATTAAATACAATTATCCCCAGGATATGACCACAGGTGGGAATTCTTCCTTTTCTGAGTCAGCCATTAGTAAATATATATATATGCATAAAATTTCTATTATAAATTTTCTCAAGATAGGTATTTGATATGGCTGAAGATTACATAATTTCACAGCAATTCAAAATTATAATCATAGTGAGCCTCTTAAAGGTTTCCATTACTTCTTATATTCAAGTGCTTGTGAAAATATTAGTCTGGCCCACTTAAATTGACGTATCTATTATGCCAGTGTCTCTTTCAATTGCCCTCACGTAGAGAAGCATTTTTCATTTTAGGGGACCTGACAATACTGTTAGTTAAGTTCCAAAGCCATGAAAATCTGAATATTTGAGATGCTAGAAAAGTTCTTCTTCATGACATGAGCAATGATTTATAGGTTATATAGTAGATTCCTGGTGGGGGGATAAATAAGTTAAATTATTTGCCACATTTTTATTTAAATTTCCCAACTATCTGATAGAACAAATTCTCTATTGCTGTATTTGAAGAAATTTTTAATATATTTCTTATTTACACAGTTGGAACTAAAGGAAGGGATCTCAGCTAATTTTGAAAATGCAAGAAAATGTTAGGTGCAAGGCCTATTTACAGTGGCCCTTTGGATGATCCCAGAGTAGCTCTGCTTGGCAACATTGGCTTAATTTTAGAAGGTACATACTCTTTAAATGCCCAGAGAACACACAACTCAAGCACAGATATGAGTCCTATAGCACTTTCAGAATTAATTGGTCATCAGAGAAGGATTGATAGTCTGTCTCCTACTCAATAGGAAAACATGAAACAAATCTTCTTGGGCTCAGCAGCCTGTAAATGTGTCTGCAGGAAGCCAGCACCTAAAATGTTATGTCAAAAATGCTCATACGTGCTCATTCACAGGAGGACAACCACAAAAATGCTCTTGGGCCACATTAGCATCGCTATGAGGAACTCTTCTGCTGAAAATGCACCATCTAGTGGTGCCAGCTTTTTGGATTCTGGAAAATGTGGCTTTCCTGACAACCTATTCCAGTTCTAGCCTCTTCGCCAACCAGAAGTGTCTAAATAAGGTGGGAAAGCCACCGTTATCATGATCTGAATCCGGTTTGGGTGAGAATGTTAGTAACCACAATGACCATAAAACTGCGAATGCCTCCATTTTTAACTTTCTAAACCTCTCTATCCTCACATCATGGTGTGCCTGCTGGGGGTGAATACCTCCAGGGCTGGGATTTATTTAGCCCATTATCTCAGCATGCCAGCTGAGTGGCATGGCCTCCGGAGCCAGCTCCCTTCCTCTGCAGGCTCAGGCCCCAAGAAAGCTCCTTGTATCAATTTGCAGGGCCAGAGGAGGACTGTGAGGACATTTGAGCCTGTTCCTCAAGCCCAAAGGAGGCTTAACAGGTAGATATTTGGCAATCTCACTATGCTAAATACCACCCGTGATCCTGCATGAAGGCTAGGTTTCTTCTACCTTTCAAAGTATTAGTTTGTACAGATAAAGGCTAGAGGAGTACATGGCTTTTGGATGCTTTTATTTTCTTGTATCTTCATTTTTTCCTCTTTGGGCTCAGGCCCTTAAAACCAGATGGGTTGGGTCCCTCTGCATCTCCATGAGGGTTTACCAGCCTCATCCCATTCACTACATTTCCCACTCGCAGATGGTTTCCACAGTTATTATTCATACTAGTTATATATTACTCATACATAACAATACTAGTTCTTTTAGAGTCTATGGCATTGAAATGAACTGTCAATTGCTTCTCTTCCTATAGCGTTCAGTCAAGATATTAAAAGTCTAAATAAGTGATCATAATCCAAATATGTTTCCTTATTTTGCCTTGAAGTTAATTCTGCTTTTTGAAGAGCAGCCTCATTGGTTCATGATGGACCCTTGAATCTCAAAGCCTACAGCATCCCCTAAAATGCAGGTCTCAAACTACACTGCTCGCAGTGACTACACTCAAATTGAAGACTAAAGATCACCAACTGAGTTTGGGACATACATTAACAATTTCACCAATGAGAACTACATTGATGATTACCCTTCTCTTTATGAGTGGATTTAGATAGGGTCCATTTTCAAGAAACCATGGCTATACAGAATCCTTAAACTTCTGCACATGTTATATTTAAGGTTCTGTGAAGAACTGTCACTGTTACTCAAATCTAATTAAATTGAACAAGAGCTGAACTGTGAGAGATAAAAGAGGGGTGGCAATCTATAACTGTCCAGATGCAGTGTGTGTGTGTGGGAGGGGGCGCAGATACTCAGGAAAGCAGCAAACCCAACGGGTGCTGGTCTTCTGACTCCCCCTCTCCTTATTCCCATCTATTTTTATTGAGTTAAATCCATTTGAAAATGATCTCAAAGGAAGACCTGGATGGCAAAGAGACAAAGAAATTACAGGAAGAAAGAGAGAAGGATGTATGTGGAGGGTAGACACATGACTGCACTTTGTTGAAGAGGTTATGGACTCATTGTAGGCAGAAAATCTGAGAGCTATCACAGCCCAACTTTCTGCTCTCTTGGCTGTATTCATAAGTCATTGTCCTGCCAAGAGGAGGATGTGAGGGATGAGTCCCATTGTCCATCCTCCACTGGCTCCCCCAGGAAGCACAGAGGTTCTAGGTGGAGAATTCTGTGCTGCGCATGAATGAACAGTAACCAAAGGCAAGATGGAAACAAGAGCTCATCTTGAATCTTATCTTAATATGTCATGTCAGCACAAATCAGTAGTAGCTCAGCTCCAGTGTCCTGTTTTAGAGCACTCGTGGGCCCAATTTGAATTCAAAGAAGTACAGGTTATGCAATGAAAGATTTAGTTTAACTGACACACTCCAGTCAGTCCTTGGTTAATCTCAGAAGTTCTCTGAGACAGCCAGAGTTTGGGAAGCTGACTGCAAGGGGACTCAAATATAGCAGGAAAATATGTGGCTGCCAAGCTGAAGGAACACAAATTCATTTCATAATCTCTGCTAAGAGAAGTGGGGTCTGCTGAACCATTCACCAACCACCAATTTTCTCCACATCGCCAAGGAAATTTAAAAATGAAAGAAAACTTTGAATTAATAATACAAAAAATAAGAGAGGGACAAGATATGAAAGAAAAATTTCCAATAATCTAGTCTGGCATCTGCTTTTCACTGGAGTGAAATGGACGCCAACAACAGAGAAGAAAAGTCAGCCCAGGCAGTGATGCATTTCCCTTGGGAAGAACTTTCTTTTATTAAGGTGGTTTCTCTGATTCTTGTTAACGTAAGACCTCTATCTAAACATGAAAGGATCTCAAAGATGGGAAAATATCCATATTCAAAGCTGCAAGAGCTAGATTATCACTTTCCAACATTTTTATAATTAAAAGTATTATCTTTTAAAGAAGTGTATTAATTTCCATGGAATGATCATGTATTAGCTGTAAGCAATCGCTCAAGAAAGAGCTTTTTTTTAAATTTTTTTTTTTTACAAATTTTTTCTTTTTTTTAATCATCCACCCAAAAATGTCAGGTGAAAGGGATTTTTAGCACACCAAAGATTACCAGTAAGTTGGTTGAAATGACTTCATAATCGAAAACTAAATGTATAAAAGATTGCCGTTCCATCTATAATTCAATCAGTATTCAAAGGAAACAAAATATTAACAAGTTATTCATAACACATAATTCATTTTTAGGTGAGCCTTACTAATTCTGGCCCTCTGGTGGTCCAGATAAACCCATATTTGCTGATGTTATAACTTAAAGCATCCTTCATTCTATTCATGATGTTATTTTGACAAGAAAAAATAGAAGTAAGGAAGGCCATAGCTTTTCATCGTAAATGTGATCCTTCCTGGGACCAAGCAAAAGAGAATTATAACCCAACAAACATCTGTTTCTAAGCTACTGAAACTTTAGCATGAGCCAGAGATATAAATGTTAATCTGATGACTGAAAGCTTCCCTTTAACTTTTTTTTTTTTAAAGAGTAGTCTGGTGGGGTGACATCCGGAGGGGCTGTGCCTTAGATTATTTATTGATGTAGGCAGTAAGAGTCGTGTAGATGCTGTCAGTGCTGTGTTTGCCCTCCTTTAATTTCTCAAATGACCTAATTATACATGTTCTCAATATGTCTCCAAGGAAAAGAATTGCTGATGCTGTTAAAAGGCAAAATGCTGAATATGTTTTGGTGCGTCTCACATTCCAGGGCCTGACAATGGGCATCGTTAAAATTACACTGAAACATTCTTCTGGAACATGGCGTCAAATGCTTCCTAACCATCCACCGCCAGAAGTGAAACCCACTCTACTGCTTATAAAGAAAAATGTCTGACTTTGACCCGCAAGCCAGATGCTAATGCTTACTATTTTGCCATTTGTGATGTCTTAAATTCTGCATATATTTATTAACAAGTACTTAGTGGCCATTTAACATTCCTTCTACCAGGTCTTATTACTGACAGATGCTGTCTTTGTCTCCTGAGGCTGCAGCAACAAATTACCACAAATCTGGTGACTGAAAACAACAGAAATTCATTCTCTCACAGTTCTGGAGGCCAGAAGTTGAAAATCCAGCAGGGAATTGTGGCATCTCTAGGGGAGGATAGATGCCTTGCCTCTTCCAGTGTCTGGTGGCTGCCCTGGCATTCCTGGCTTGTGGCCATGTCTCTCCCATCTCTGTCTCTGTGGTCACACTGCCTCCTCCTCTTCTGTGTGTCTAGTCTGTGCGAGTCTCTCCTTAGGACACTTGTTAGTGGATCTAGAGCCCACCAGATACTCCAGGACGGTCTCCTCTGCTCAAGATCCTTAAGTTAATAATATCTGCAGAGACTCTTTTTCCAAACAAGGTCACATTCACAGGTTTGGGGGATTAGGATGTGGGCCGATCTCTTTGGGAGCCACCATCCAACCTGCTGCAGCTGCCAAATTTAAAATGGCAGTGGTTAGTAGCCTGTAGGCAGATTCCTTAAATCTGTGATTTAAATATAAGTTGCACAGCTGGGGTTTTTTTCCCTCTAAAAGACCTCAAATAAACATCGTGCCTTTTTAAATGTAACCTCTTGCATCAGTGAGGTCCATGGTTAAATACATTCAATTACTCTAATACAATTGTTTTTCTTGTAAATCTAATAGTGAATGTATTGATTTACTTTTGATATTCATATGCCACTGAAAGAACAAAAAAGCCCCCAAATCTCCTCTCTCTTCCTGTCTTCTGACAAGACCCTTTAGGTCTTTGTGGGCAGTCCATGGTGGTGAAAAATAATGAAGAAAAAGATCTCACAAGCATGAATTCATTTATTATATACTCAAATATCTATCAAGTCCCTACTTGGTGCCTTGAATTATTCTAGGCGTTGGAAACAGAGGCAGGGCTGGCTTCAGAGGGCGTGATCTATGTAGATGTATAGGACCCCATGCTTAGACCCACACTTGGGTTAATGCTCTGTTGTTGCCATCTTGAAATTATCAATAATTTTTTTTAACAGAAGCCCTGCATTTTCATTTTGCATTGGGCCCCACAAATTATGTAGCCCATCCTGAATGGAGCAGTGAACACTATGAAAAAGGTCCCTGCTCTCAAGGACTTGTCAGGGTTCCTGATGGCGGACAGCCAGTGACAGTGCTCCAGGTATAAACACATGATGCTGAGCCCTTTGGGGGCAAATCTAAGATGAGCCAGTGGAGAATGTGGTATCACATTTGGTATATTTTAATGGTATCATGGACTAACTCAAGCAATTTCTGATCTTGTCTTCTATCAAAGCTTTCTACTTACTGCTTATATCAAGCTTCAATTCTCAATTTCTGAGAAGCATCTCCCAAGATACAATCAGAATTTTCTAATTGGCTTTTTTTTTTTAATAAAAAAGCTTTCACGGTTAATGACCATCATAAACTAGCTCTCTAATATAGACATTAATTTGAGCATGGGGGGGGTCAAAGACCTTGGAATCATTGCCAACAAGGGCAATATTTTGATAGAAAAATATGTTTCAAACTCAATCTTGAACGTATCTTTCCGAAAAGAGTAAGTTGTGTAAAGTTGCCGTTAATACTTTGGGAAAAGGCTATTCATTTGTGCCTCCTTCTAAAGAATTGTTGTCTCAATATTTTCATCACAGTGGATATAGTGAATGAGATCTGGCTCCTTAAATCTTCATGGCCTCCAAGCAATCTGTTTCTACCATAGAACAAGCACACATGCACAATTTTTTTTTTTTTTTGTAAATCCATGTTAATTCTGAAAGGAATAAACTCAGAACTGAAGTGGTTGGTGGAAGTTTAATGCAGTTCAATTAAGGATTTATACCCAAAAGAACAAGTTGTTGCTTTTGGTTCCATTTCCAGATTAGTCACACTAGATATATAGCCACTTTTAACAGCATTGTGCCATTACCAGTGACTTTAATTACTGTTTGGTAATCCTATCTACTTACACCAAATATTAATTAAATCCATCTGGTGGGGGGCCTGAGGGGGTTGTCTCAACATATGGTGATTGAAAAAGGCAAATCATAATCTTTATTGTGGCTAATTTTCTCAGATCCTTCTTTCCTGAGGACAGAAGGAGTTGATCGCACCATTAATTCTAAAAATTAATTCTAAAAAAAGAACTTATTTTCTCTGTCTGCTTTAATGCCTCTTGTTGGAATCAGCTCACTAACTAGGGGAAACAATCTCTTTATCCTTTCACGATGTTGTAACTGCCTGGGCTTCCTAATGCATCTTCAGACTCCCATTTGTACTCAGAACCAGTGGGAAAAGTTTTACAGAAACTCCATGAAACAAAGCAGCCCTCCTGACACCAGGGATTTATGATTAAGGGAGGCATCGCGCGTTGAATCAAGTGTACCATTACCCTCACTCCCATGAACCTGTCTTTCAGCACAATCCACGACAGCAAGAAGACAAAGGCTTTGTTACAACAGAACAGAGCAGAGACATCCGTGGCTGTCAGCTTCTTTAAAGCCAGTAAATATAGATAATTAGTCAAAGTCCATAGAATAGAAAAGGGAGCAGTTCTTTTAAGAAAGAGCTTCAATGTCAGACCATCTTCACCAAAAATCCGACTACATTCCCTAGGAAAGAAAAAAGAAGTTAATATCCAGGTACTAATGGTGACACATCTTGTCTAACTAATCACAGCCATTTTCAGGCAAGAGCACAAACACTCAAGACTCACCATTCATCTGTGGAATATACTGAACCCAGTCCTGCCACCTACAGGCTTCAGGGAGTACATGGGGTTCCTTGGAAATGAGCCCACATCTCCCCAGGCACAGACCTAGACCCTCTTATACCTAGACATTCTCTTGAGATTAGGAGGGCAGCCATCCCGCTGTTCTGAGCGCTCTCAGAGGAGCCTGACGAAATGCGGAGATGGGTAATTGCTGAAGTGACTAGCTATTGGAAGAGGGAGAAGATTCTTTCCCAATAGGTAAACGAGACAGAGTCAAGGTGGCTGCTACTGTGTGAACAGACTACAGACAACTCAGAGAATCTTATGGGACAGGTACCCTCTTATGTCTGTGAAGCCACACCCATCTTGGGATTTTGTTATTTCTAAGACACTATTTCCTTTTCCTAATATATCTGCCCAATTGTCTAATTTCTTTTTTTGCTAGCATTTTGAAGGCAGAAAAATGAAGATAGCCTCTGTGATAACCCCCAAATAGTAAAAAGTAAATGGGAAACGCAGGGTGTATTTATATATAAGCATTTGGCAATTTTGGAGGAATTATCTGAATTCAGTGTGTAAAAATGGTCACTTCAGTTAAATCTTTGATCTGTTTGATTTCCAATTAAATTGGCTAGCCCAAGGGGCCATTTTAATAAAAATGTTCAAGCTAGTGATAAGTACAGGCAATAATGAAAGTGATACAATGACAGCGCCTGTATCACTGTGGACTGAAAACAGACTCACCACTGGGAGAATTTAGCTTTCTTTTTTTCACTCAGTTGTGCATGAACATTCAAGCATTTACTAGGCAACTATCATGTGCCAGACATTGTATTTTCAGAAGTAGTATAAATACTCTTGTTCAAAGCAACAAGTTATCAATATTCATTTATAATGAATCTATTTGCATGACTCTAGATAGTATTAGTACCACTTTCTCTTCCAGTTTTTACTGGAGAGAAATCATTGTGCCTCAGAGTATTGCAAATCAAAGTAAATTCTAGTCAATGTTTGCCTCACATGTATGAAGTAACTTATGCCACAGAAGGGCCACATACAATAAGGAAGTGATAAAGGCTTTAGAAACAGGAGCATGGCCTTACATATCAACTCTTATAGTAAATGTTGCCTTCAAATAGCTGTGAAAGCTGGGAGTTTTAGGTCAGCGATTCTAGGAAGGTTAAAGACAGGTATTGCACACATAGAAACTTGTATAGAGAATCGTTTACTTTCATGTAGGAGACAATCCGAAAGGAAGGCTTTTCACAAAATGAAAATACTAAAAAGTAAATTTTAACTTGAAAGAGGCAAAACTTCAATGAAAGGATTAGATAACCTAAAGCCTTCTGCAAAGTAAACAGAAATTACACTTGTGTGCCCTCTCCCTCTCTCTCTCTCTCACACACACACAAACACACACACACACACACACACACACTCACACACAGGAAAATGAATAGTCTCTCTACAAGCCCCACAGCCATCAGGATATTCTGAATCAGTGCCATACATAGACCAAGTGGCAGTTTTCAGAGTAGCCTGGGCACAAAGTCTGTATTCTGTCCTTAAAGGGATCTGCTCTGTGAGAAAGCTGCCATGTAGAGCTACACTCGAGTCCTGGGTTTATTCCGTCGTCATCTGCAGCCAATGAATGCCTTTTAAAATCTGTACACATTTATTAAGAACCATAACAAACCTCATTTCTGATTAAAGGATTTCTTTTTCTTATCGCTGGCCCTGGCCAGTGATGTTCTTCCTGCCGCGAGAGCCCACCATCAGGCTGAGTGGAGGCTCTCAACAAAGACTTCGGATGCAGGCGAGAGAACACTCCAATCCCGCAGGGAGGACCGCTGGATGCAGAGGGGCAGGGAGAGCCTCACAGGCAAAGTGAGACCGTTTCCCCTGGCTCGTCCTGTCCCCCAGGTGTGTGTGCCTTCCTTGTTCCTCTTTATTTTCCCTTCTCCTCTCACTGCCAACTTTCTCCCCTTTGTCACTGCTGTTGCAGGAATTAAAAATGCTCTCCATCCAAATGCCAGGTCACCTGTGTAAAACCCTATGCTATTTAAGCATTAAGTGCTAAGAAATGTGAAAACTGAAAAAAAACTAATTTTTATGGAGAAGCAAATAATAGTGGGTTTCTCTTTGGGTTGATGAGATCACAATTTCTGGACAAGAGGCATTAAAAGGGCGGCAAAGCTTGAAATGAAGCTTAGAAGTCGAGGAACACTAATAATTACACTCATCATTATAACAGCAGCTACTCGTTATTGAAAGCTTTCTGTGTGTCAGATAGCATCATAAGCACTTTCAAAGGTGCCTGACATAGGCAAATACATCTTTGGCTCTAATTTCATGTTTTCTAGAGATTTTTTTCCCCCTAAAAAACACCCTTGTTAATACTGCGGTATATAATTTTTTCTTCCTAAATTTCAAATTCACCTGAGGCCATTGAATTCTCCTGGTAGTATATAAATGGAATTTTTAAATAATCAAAAGCTACTTTCAAACAGACAACTCTTACTATCTTGATTTGATACTTTGTTGAAAATTCTTTTGATGTTAGTGATAAGAGAAAAACTGAAAATACTTTCACACCATTCAAGGGAAAATAGTCGGAAGCCCTGGCACTGGGGGACAAATCCTGTTTCCTGTCTTATACACTAACTCTATTTTTCCCTTGTTCAGCCATGAGAGCTTTGGGAGTAATGTCTTGGCTGATAGTGTTAATGAGTCTGCAGGGGAAAAAAGATCAAGGATCTAAGAATTTTCTGACAATTTTTACCTCTCATATGGAGAGGGCCACTGGAGAATATTCCCTTCAAAGATAGTGTTTTCTGCTTGACAATAAAAACTCTTTGATTCTACTTCTGAAATGGTCAACTTCACTCTGCCCACACTAATAAGAGGAGGTATCTTGTCAATTCATAGATTTTGCAAAGTTCAGAGTTAGTTTGACATGAGAGATGTGGAAAAGGTGAAGCTCATTTCAAAAAGAACATTTCTGCTATCAGTAGCCTCTTATAAATCAGTTTTCCTACATCAAAATTACTTATCTTGCTTTGAGGTATTCTTATACTAAACTTTATATTGTTTTTAATCAATATGTGTGTCTAAACTATATAAGCATTGAAGTAGAACATACACACTATATGGGTCCATGCAAGTATTTACAAACAGGGAGAATTTTGGTTTGATAATCATGTTCCCCAACAATCACTTATTAAATACTGTCATTTTAAAAAAAACTTGTGCCCTATGATCATGTCTATTTTCATGGGAATCGAATACAAAATATCTTTATCAATCACAAATAGATATAGGCCTTTCTCCTTTTCCCCAAACCAGAAAACATTTATTCTTTCTGACTTATTTTTTGCTTCTTTAATTATTGTGAGTTTTCATGGACATATATAGAAAATTAACTCATGGTATGATGTTAATCTTCTCAACCACTTCCATGTTGGGGATAGAAAATGGAAGTTGAAGGTAAACCATTCACGGTCTGTTAAGTTTATGACAACAATCCTATAATGCACCAATTATAATAGTCATTCTTCTTTTCATCAGATATAAGGGCAAGAAAGATTCTTTTGGCTCCTGCAAGACAAATTTACTCTGCTGAGGAGCAATAAGCAGGTGTGGGGAACTGCTCCTCTCCCATCTGCCCTCCTCTGAGGTCCCTCACTACTGTTTTTTCTTGGTGATCAGAGCATCTGTCCTGGAAGTTATTCCTTAGTGTTGTTGGGCTTTTTCTTTTCTAGGAGCAGTTCACTAACAAAGGTACTTTGACCCACAAGCTGCTTTTGCCTTTCTTGAGTGCTGTGCAAGGCTGTATAACATTAGCCCACTCGGCTTCCTGAGCTCTCTAAGAGGGGGCTATAGAACGAGGTTTAGCATAGAACAGCCACTACAACCATGGGACTCCCAAGTAACCCCAACCACCACTGTCCATAGCTAGTGAAGACACAGTCAAGGCTCCATGTGCTTCTAGCCAGCGAAGTTTCCCAGGGCCAAACCTCCCGTGGCATGAAATCAGGTCATTTCATCTGCTTAAACAACAGTCAAGAATGTTGCACAAATGTTTATATAACCATTAATCCAATTAATACAGCTTTTTTCCCCCTGGGTTTGAGACATTAAAATGGTCTTTTGAAACACGACTTTCAGAAACAAATAGATCTCGATTTAAATCTGGGTTCTGTTATTTATAGTTGTTTGACCTTGGATGAGTCATTTAATTATTCTGAACCTGTTTGTGGTTCAGTTGTGTTAAATTGGGGATAAGGACACCTCCTTAAAAGGTGGATGTTGCCACCAGTGATGATGAAATAAGATCAGATATGGAAAAGCATCAGTACAGGGTAGACACAATTTTTTTAAGGGAGAGATGACTCTGCTTTTTAGTTTTTGTTACCTGCTTCTCCACACTCCCCCAAAGAACTCAACTTATTATATATCCAAGATATAAAAATATTCATAGCTGCATAATACATATTTTCAAACATCTCCTATTGACCATTTAACATGAAACCTACCTGAATTTTTTCATTGGAGATTGCTTTTCTTGAGCAGTGGCCAGATGACCAGAGTAATAGACTGGGAAAAACATAATGTTCCAGTTTGTTGAAAACCAAGTCATGAAAAATGGGCAATAGAAGTTCTTATAAGTAATTTTTACAATCTGTGTGGTTCCAACCCAAGACGATGATACTGACAAGATGATTAAGAGTCCCCAGATGGCCTTCAGAACCACGGACGTGCAGGACAGGCAGCGAGCCTTGATTCTGTTTTCTTGGCTGCTGTTCTCAGAATGAGTCTGTGTCCCATCGTCTGCTGAAAACAGGAAAGGAATACAAATGTGTGGAAATCAGGGTATAAAACAGCAATCAAATGTGTCAGCTCCTTAAAAAAGATAGATGAAACCGAAGAGGCGGACAGTACAACCACCAGTGTTTTTCTTTTCTCCCATCATTTGAAGGATTGATAACTCCAGCTCGTTTTTCTCTCTGGCATCTCTGCTCCACAAGGTACAGTATGTATCTGAACCTCCATCCAGTCCATGAGGATGCTCATGAACTTGGTGGATGCCATGCTGTTCTCTAGTGTGCGCCATTCCCTTCCTCGTAAGAGCATTACACATCTCAGCCCCCAAAGACTTTGGCCTTGGCTGTGTGACCTGCTTTCTCCAATCAAATGTGAATGGATGTGAGGTATGTCACCTCCCAGCAGAAGCTTTAAGAGGCATCCCACCGCCCTACCAGCTCTCTTGCTCCTCCCCTCTGTCGCCAAAATATAAAATCCCAAATAGAAGCTGTTCTCTCTATGTAGGGAAATGAGCAGAATCTAGCCAAAGCTGTTCAGCATAAAAAGTGAGTGAGAAATAAATATTTGTTTTTATATTCCACTGAGATTTTTTTAAAAATTGCAGCAAAGATGATTATTAAATTGAACAGCAATATGTCCCACGAACAGAGCAAGTCCTGATTACACAAAGCCGTTTTCTACTTCACAACAAATTACTATTTAATGTATCTCTGGGAGCACAGTAAGTTCTTCTTTGCACTTCTACATTTACTAAGAAAATTTAATAGCATTTTCTTTTCATATCAAAATAGCCAGAGCTCTCTGACAGCAACATTCACAGAGGCCTTCTCCCCTGCTGGAAAAAACAAATTCAACATAATGAATTCATGTACCTATTAGGAAGTTAAACAGGAGTAGAGGTCACCGAGTCCCCAAACTGATCCCAGATGGTAGAATCCCTGGGGAGGAGGCAGAGTCAGCTGCAAGATTCTCTTGTCTCTCCAGGCACCTCCCTTAAGCACAAGGTCTAGTCTGGGGTTTAAGAAAGTGGTGAAGCCCACAAATTGCAAATGGTAGTGGATAGGGATTCTCACTGTACCTCTCTAGAACATTCGGCCCTCCTGCTGAATGTGTTCCTACTGCTCAATGAGCCAGGCATGACTGCCCCACTGTGCTAAAAACCTTTACCTAGTTAAGGCTTTCTGATGTAATCATTTGGGAGAAGGAGGAAGCAGGCTTTGAAAGTAAATTCTTCACTAGGTAATATAGACAAAGTAACTGTGAACATAGCTATTACTATATGACTTCTAAGTCACAGAAACAATACTGAATTCTCAGGGCCTAGGGCTCTGGAAGATCCAAACTGGAATTCTTTTATTCATTAATTCAACAAAATCTTATGGAGACTCTACCAGGAGCTAGTTAGCTAGTTGGGTCTCAGGAGTTCAAAGTTGAAAGATTTGAGCTCCTGGTCTAGTGGAAAGCCAGCAAACACATTTAATACGGTGTGGGAAGGGCCAACTCCAACAGATGCAAGGCCACGTGAGGCAGAGAAGCACTTGCTGAGGGGTGGGGTGGGAAATGCTCCGAAGAAACTTCGTGATGCAGTGACATTGCGATGAGTCTGTGAGTATGAGTGAGCCAGCTCCTTCCACTATGTACAGATGATATCTGCTCTTGATAACAGTTCTGCAAGTTTCCTCTGTGACCACGTGCCTTACGCAGAGAATAGAGGGAAAAAAATTAAGAGAAATAAGAGGAGACAATGAGGGACTCTTGTGTTGAGAGGCTGGGAAAGGAACAACAAGCTATCCTATTAAGAGGGGTTATCATTCCCACTTTAGAGATGAAAAAGTGAGACTTGTGTTAAGGGTTGTCTAAAGTCGAACCCAACCCAAGTCGGTATGACCCCACCAGGGTCCATACTTTATTCTCGTATGTCACAAACTTTATGACACACAAATGTCATACTCATATGTCACAGCTTTCAGCCTTTAGCTTTCCATTCAAGCACTGGAAGTTTCAGAAATGGTTTGGAGAAAAAATTCTTTCTTGGCAGAAATGGTAGTCTTGTGTAAGATTTAAGAAGTGATACTTAAGAGAAAGGTATACCTTACTACATTTCAAATCTCATTATTTCCAGGGACTATCTGACAAACAAGGAATAATTTTACAAAGACTTTAAGTATCCCCTTGAGGTGATATCTGCCGTTATTGTCACTTTCTTTGAAGATTACATCTATATCACCATCGTACCATGAACAGTACTTTTGGTGGTATTAATACCAATAATCACTTAAATCCCTTCATAGTGTCATAGTATTGACCTCATTCTTTATCTGTTAGCTAGGCTAATTTTGCTGATTTTTTAATTTTACAAAGCATAGAAAGATTGGATATCCAGAGCTCTTATTTTTCTGATCACTTTAAACATGATTTTCTATAGTCCTGTTTAGATGTATAGTTTTGTATATATAGATCATGTAAATTAGTTTATCAGAAATTCCATCCATTTCTATGAAACTTTATTGGAGTTACGCAAATTCATGGTAGAGGCTGCTGAAGTTTGGAAACAGGAGTTTAAGTCCTAGCTCTGCCATTGTATGGCTCTGAGAACATGTTGTATTCCAGTCTTCGCTTCTTTTTCTATCAAACAATATCTATGTCATAGGATTCAGTCTGAGATTAAGTACCATAATATCCATGAAAGCACAGTGAGCTGCTTTTCAGATTATTCTCCTGTTCTCTCTTGTCTTTGGTGCACTGGAATATCCCCAAGTGCTTCTAATAATCACAGAAAGAGTTAATTATGTTCCAGGTGATCTTTAATGGTATGGTCTTTGAAATTTGTAATCTGTATATGACAGGGCACATTTTTATTAACAAGCATATTTAATTAACTGGAATAATATATTTCACAAACAACTGGAACAATAGGAATACCACTATAATTTATTAAAGCCAATTAAAAACTTTCTGAAGATTTAAGAATATTTTCCTCACTTTTTTAAAAACAGAATTTTAGCTTTGGGGTTCATATAATTGCTAAGAGACCATTTCAAGATATTATTTTTGAAAATTATCTTTTCCTATATAAAAAAAATGTATTCTAAAATTAGTAGGACACTAGAAGAGGCTTTCACAACTCCTCTGACCCATTTATTCCCTGCCCCTAATTGAATCCTCAGAGCCGCCATTTTTCTTCTTTTTTTAAAGCCAGTTTTCTCAAAGTTCTGGGGCTGGTTTGTTGCTGTTTTACTACTTAGTTATTTTAAATGGCATATTTTGTTGTTTTTGTTGTTGTTGTTACTGTTCTTAAGGCTAAAAGAGATTTTATTTAGTATGTTGCCAGCCAAGCTGAAGGACAAAGGGAAAGGGAGACGTTGAAAATACAGGCAGGAGAGATGCCAAGGAGATGATCATGGACACAGGTAGAGGAGCTAACACCAGAAGGTAGAAAGACACACAAGCCAAAAGTGACCCCATGATGATGGTACTTGGTAAACAAATGCACAGAGAAATTGTGAGGTAGAGAGGAAAGTGTTTGTTAATATACAATTGTCTTCTTTTAGGAAAGGTGAAAGTATGGTCACTTGATGAGAGGAAGTGAATGTGACTTGAGGCTTGAGAATATTCTCTGGGGAAGGCAACACCATGTCCACCATCAGTAAGTGAAAGTATTTGGCAGCAGCCTAGTGGACCCATCTGCAATTAAAAATTTTAAATTTGCTGAGAAACCCATGGTCATAGTTACGAGATTTATCAGTTTAGCAATTCCGATAACCTAGGAGTTGGTGAGTGGTCATGTGTTTGTGAGGAAAGGCTAAAGGTCTCGATTGATCAGAAAATGCTGACGAGGGAGGCCAGTGCAGTCACCTGCAAGAAGTGTGACACTGGAGAAACTAGAAGGCTCCAGGGCCTGGGAGTCCTGATGAGAACAAAAGCAGGCTCTGTGATGTTACTGGGGTATTTATTCTTTTCAGAATGGACACAGTGTGCTGTTACTGAATCCCAGGGCTGAGATATTATAGAAGATGCTGGGTTTTGACATTTTGAAGATGAGAAAATTAGCCACCTTCATTAGAAGTCATTGTCTAACCATGTGTTAAGTTCTTCAACAAGTTTGGCGTTTGGTTTCTCTGCTACACTGTACACCACTAATATTATAGATTGTAGCTATACATTTCCATTCTTTTTCCATCTCCCACTTGATAAACTTTCCCCACATCCACACATAAAAATCTTTGTAACATCTCTGCATTCTGTGCCAATGGTGAGATCTGTCACAGCTGGTTAGAAGGTTACCAAAACATACTCAGCTCCCACATACCTGATCTGTTTTGTCTCTCAACTCTATGTCCACAAACTCCTGAAGATCCTCGGCTCTGAAGTTCAAGAATAGGAGCAGAGGAATCTTCTGTGACAGATAAAGGGGAAAGTTGTCTACTGATGCCACTGTGTGAACTGGGGCAGTTGGCTCCTGGTTTACATCGAGTGACTGATGATCTGGAGGTACCTGGAAGACAGAGTTCATACCGGTCTGAGAACTTTTTGGAGGAAAAATTGGATGCAGATTTTAAATGCCTTGGCAGTAAAATATATGGCAGCAACAATCACAGTCCTGATTGGCTCATTTCAAATTCTATAAAAGGGGCTCCTAAAATGAAAATGCTATGTTGGCAAGATCTGTGTCTCTGAGATAAAGAGTCTTTTTAGATAAAATCATTAACAAATAAATGAACATTAGAAGACGGTATTTGGGTTGCTACTTGTGCCCTGAATCAAAATTGTTAACACAGCCAAATATTATAGTTTAAGGCAAGAAAAACAAAGCCTTATGCTATACACGCTTTCACCTTTTCTTTTCAAGGCTGACTGTCAAATCCCTAACTGGGAAGACTGCCAATAGTGTTTCCTATCAAATTGACTATACACTTTTCCACCAGATTGATCACTAAAATACAATTTTGTTGTGTCTCCCCAATCACCACTGGCCTCTATCCAGTGTTATAGATGAAAACCCATCCTCCAGGACAAGGACTCCACAGACCAAGCCCGCTCCTATTCGATTAAGAGTCCATGAATCCCCAAGGCTTCATGGGCCTGCAACCAGTGTCGTCCACAGGGTCCCGTGCTCAGAAGGGCATGTCCCAGCATCCCTCATCCTTTGTCAACATTGAGAGATTAACATGGGTACATCATTATTAACTAAACTCCATACCTCATTTGGATTCCACTAGTTTTATCACTGGTGACCTGTTTCTATATCAGGACCTTATTCAGGAGACCACATTACATTCAGTCATCATGCCTCCTCACCCACCTAGGGCCTGCAACACTTTGTCAGTCTGTCCTTGTTTTTAATGACCTTGACATTTCTGAGGAGTTTGTTGAAATATTTTGTATTCATAGGATTTCCCTCAATCAAAGGTTGCCAGATGTTTTCTTTCATGGTTATAGTGGGCTCATGGGTGGGGAAGAACAATGCAGAGGAGAAGTATCCTTATCATATACTGGCAGTCATTACATGCTACCAATATGCCTTGTTACAGATGATATTAACTGCGACCACCTGGCCAGGGTAGTGTTTGCCAGGTGTCTCCACTGTCTTTATTTTTCTCCTTCCCATACTCTATCTTTTGGTAGCCTGTCACTAAGTCCAGTCCACACTCTGGAGTGAGGGATGGGGGTGCTAAACTTCACCCTCTGGAAGGAGTGTCTACACATATTATTTGGGATTATTCTGTAAAGAAAATCTGTGTCTTTTCCTTCCTTTATTTATTCAACAATTTATTTATTTATTTATTTATTTATATATTTATGGACTCACGAATATTTATTTCACACTTTGGCTTAGGATCAAACCTGCATTGTTTATTCTTTTGCTCAGCTTATTCCAGCTTTGGCTATGGAGAGATCTTTCAGTTTGGCTTCTGAGTTCCTTTGACATGTCCCTATTTTCTTTTGTTTTTGAGCTTCTCCTTACTTTCTGGCATTATAAGATGCTCTAGATTAGTCTTTTATTTTCCCTGCCCCACTCCTAGAATCAATCATTTCTCTAAGGATTTCTATTTCCTTAGAGAAGACTATTTAGAAACTAATATCTGGTTATGGGTAAGCTCACTGTTATTGGCCCTCTCAGTTGTCGGAGCTAGAAAATATGTGCATGTCAACTCATGTATATACGTACAGCCATAATTATTTATATACATCCTACAGTCTTTTTATGGTTTCTAAGAATAAGTAAAATGTTCTATACATAGTGTGACCTCAAACCATATTTGTTGACTCTGATGTGGATCGAGTGGGGTGATTAGATACAGAGTACCAAAATTAACCTGGACACTATCTCCAAAACAGGTATGCTTCTTTGACTACTCAGAACATTTGAGCTTACTCTTCCTTGTGAGTTATGAGTTTCTTTATTCTCACTGATACACAGTGGAAAATAGAGGCTCTCATTCCCTCTGGGTCATGGAGGCTTTGTCTTGATGTGGTACTTCTGAGATGATAGGAAGGAGGTCAAAAATGTCAAATGAAAACTAAAATCTTGGAATATCAATGGCATCCTGGCTTTAATTTGGCTTTGAATCCATCATGTTATGTACCAGGTGAGTAATTACTTGAAGCAATCAAATCAGAACCTCGAGAAACAGTGGTATCCAGTAAAAAAGGAAGTTTGAGTTCCTGAACCATGTAGAACCAACATGAACCAAGAACCTCCAACAAGAACCAAGCAGAACAGTGTAACCTTAGTTGAAAGTGTTAGTTCCATAGTCAAGACCTCACCATTCACGACAAAAGCTTGTCTTATTTTCATTTTTCTTTGTCTTTTTTTCCTTCTTAATCGTGGAAAAGAATAAGTAAAGGTATATAAAAATGTATTTATCTGTACCATCTATTATTAAGTGTCTTAAATTGAGCTAATTAAAATTTATTATTTAATCGTGAATTTAAAAAATATACAGCTACTCAAAGGGTCAACAGAAGCATCACATACTGATTACTATGCTTAAATTAATGCTATGTTAATATAACTATTACAAAAGTGTCAAAATGCATAAGGTTCTTATTTTACATATCCATATCCAGAATGTTTACTGTACCTTGCACAACTATGTTTCTAATTGAATAGTTCAAGTTCAGTAAAAAGAGGCTGCCTGAAATTCAGTGAACTCTCAATTATTCATGCTCTTCAAAAGGGGTTGATGTTCAGATACTCCAAGAGTCTTTTTAAATTAATCTTTCAAGTATCTTTTAAAATTTATTTTTACATAAGATATGCCTCCTCATCTTTTCTTAGGTTAATATCAGGGTTCATTTAGTGATCACTTGGCAATTGTAGGTGCAAAGGAGAAAGTCTAAAAATAGGTTGGGTAGCAAGTGGAGATAGGATCAAGATAAAATATTGTCCATAGTTACCTAAAAAGTTGGTAACTTGTGGGTAGCTAATAAGTGTTGAATTTGCAAACCACACCAGTGATTTATCTTGCTTCCTCATTCTCACTGAAATATTATGTCCTGGCTTCTCCGCTTCCTGTTCCTTATGCAATGTACCTCAAAGCCCATTGCCTGCCGCCAGCTGCCTCCCGCCGGTCAGTTGTGGAAGAGACCTGAGAATAGTTCAGCCACAAGAGATAATGTCATCACTGTCCTATAAAGGTAAACTTTAAACTTCAGAGCCAGGCCTAGAGGCACATTCAGGCCATGAAATAGTTATCTCCCATCATGGAAATGCAGACACTATCTCATCCTCTGTGGTCTTGTACCACTCAATCTAAAGCTGGCCCTGACAAAAATAAATATTCAGAATGTTGTCTGGATTGCAATGAAAGATCATAAATAAATTGTATCTATTTTCTATTTTATATGCCACAGTGAGTGACTGAGTGGAAGCAGGGATTGCAAATTCAGTTAGTGAAGCAGTGGTCAGACTTTAATGGGTATTGAGAGTAAGCTGTATTAGGAGTGATGGGCTGGAAGTCTCTTATTAGTCACACCAGGTGGTCCCCTTATCCCTCTTAATGACATCTCACCTGACCCATAGCAATAGGCCATTTTTTTTATTTGTGCAGGCAAGAGAATATGATTTCCTTATCTGCATTGGTTGGGCTCTGCATGTTCCCAAATTTAATTTGCTTCGACAAGTAGTTATTGGGCATCAATTATGGAGCAGGCATTGTGTCAGAAGCAGAGTTGGACAAATGAAGAATATGTAGTCCATACCTGCATGGAGCTCTCAACTTAGTATAAGTCAGACTTGCAACCAACTAATCATAATTTGATGTTAACTGGAGAGCAAGAAGAAAGGGAGTGAGTGATTCATTCAGAAGCCTGAAGCAGGGAAGGCTTTATGGGAGGTTACATTGAAGGTAGCTTTGATGGATGAACAAGACTTAACCAGGCAGAGGTTTAGGCTGAGGAATACACAATACAGTCAGAGGAAACTGTAGGAACAAATACTCAGAGGTATGCTGAAATCTGAGCACAAGAAAGCATTGGAAATCCCATTCTTCTACCCCTGCCTGTTACTTGAAAAGAAGCTGCCTAATTGATATTCAGATAGCAGAGAATTGTTAAGAGCCCATGTGTCTAAATCTGGGAGATCTGGTAGGAATATGGGCTCTGCCATGTATACTGCACAACATTGAACCTGAAGGTGGCCACGTAATCTCTCAGCCTCAGTTTTTGCCTCTGTTAAACTCACCTCTGAGGAATGTTGTATGGATTAAATGGCCTAGAGGAAAGGCTCAGTGCAGACTATTAACTAATAATGAGCAAGTAAACAAAAATGACTATTAGTGGTACTTTATTAATTAGAACACTTGGCTTCATATACGAGATGGAGAGTTGTTAGGAGCTTGTCGAGCTAAAGGGACAAGATGGCCAAGAAGTCCCTAAACCTGAGGAACAACTGGAACCAGGGGTCTGGTTTAGCCAAACAGTCCTGTTATCTCTCCATCTCTCACTATTGGGTGCCCTTGTTGAGGAAAGATGTTGAGGAATGTTGTGATGTGGCTCATAAAATTATTACTTTATTGTATTGCCCAATATTGCTATATTAAAGACAGAAATGATTTCAGGTGTTTTGCAGGGCTTTGCCCAAAAGGAATACGTGAACTTGTTAGTTTGCATATCAAACGGCTGCCTCGCTTCAGGAGGGCGTCTCAAAGGCCTGATTTAGGCAGTATTCCATGAGGCGCCAATATCTCAAACCTGTGATGCACCTCCTGTTTTGAAAGACAAAGCAGGTATACATGGCGCCATAGGATGGGAGCCAAACAATGAGTGCTCAGCCCAAGAGACGAACACTTGTGGCTAAGAGCAATTAGCAAAAGAGCTGAGCTCCTGTTTACTCCTGACTGTCTCAATCCACAATAACTAGATAAAGAAACACGAAGCCACTATATCTCTATGTTACTTCTCTGTTAAGTGATAGCTATCTCTTAGAACTTAGAAGTTAGTCCTTTAAAGATTTTGTAACCATTTGTTCACATAGATAGATTAGATTAAGGAATTTTTAGAAGCCCTTTGAAAAAACTTTTAACCCAAAACGAATTTCCTGTTATTATATAAATCTGTTACCTCTAGCAACTGAACTACCTGTTATTATGTAAACATGTTACCCCTGGCAACCGATAACTGATGTCTGTAGTTATAAAAACCTATGTAAAACTCTGCTCCTGGCCTCACAACCAGTTGGGATACTGTGGGGACCCCTGAGTACTCTCACTTTACCTAATTTCTTTATATAAATCTATAAAACTATACCTTTGTCTCTGTGTATTCTTTTATTTCCATTATTTTCTATTTTCTATTATTTTCTTGTACTTTGTGATGACCCTTGCCTAGGGGACCCTATTTTTTGTAGGGAGAAGTTGCTAATCTCCCTGCACATAAGGACTATATCTTTATACTCTGAGGATGATAGGTCTTAAAGAGACTGTTATCTATTCTCATGTCTAACCAGCAGGTTTATTTCTGCTATATTTAATTTTAGCATCAATGAAGGTACAAAATATTTTGTCAAACCAAATGTATAATAAATTTCTGTTAAGCTTACAGCAAAAAGTAGGAGAAAATGAAGCTAGACTATATTGTCACAGTGAGAGGATGCTTACTTTTAATATTTATGCTAAAGAGGGTATGATCAAAAGCAAATGTGTTTACCTTTTTAATCTCATATTATTTTTTCTTTTAAATCTGAGAAGAGTTTCATACTCATATAGACATTTCCAAGATAAACAAACTACTAAACTAAAAAAGCTTTGCAGTGCTGTTACAAATGCTAATATGAAGTTTTCCCTCTGCCAATTTTAGGGGTATAAATCCACATGAACTCCTACTGAAGCAAGAGAAATAGGTGTGGTTTTTAAATTACTAGCCCCCTCATATGGCCAGAATGGAGAAAATCAGGGTGAGTGGTTTAGAGAAGGACGTTTAACCCATAGAGTGGCCTGAAATGTATGGTGAAGCCTACTGAGGAGCACCTTTCTCAGAGGAGTGTCTGAGCAGCTAGGACTTCATGCACTGTGAGAAAACAGTGGCGTGTGCTGTAGTCATCACTGTCTTTAACATGAATTTTAATATTTCTGAGTTTTTTAGTTCTTGGCAATATCTTTTCTGATGTTATGCACATCACTTTTTACCCCATCTGGTGGGAAATAATACCTCTATGCTTTTGGCTTTGTGTTTCTACTTCATGGTGATCATACCTTTTAGTATTTCAGAGAAAATTAAAATGCTTCACAGAAATTTCTATGGTTTTCAGTCCTCTGATCATTCTCAGTTTTCTCCTCTTTGCTTATTATGTGACAGACTGTTTACCATAACCGCATTATTTATTTATTTATTTGTTTGTACTTCCAATATATCAAGAAATATTAAATTATTATATTTTTATTGGGGGAAAACTACAAAGCTTGACATCAGGTATTATATATAAATTAAATGACATTTTTTCCCTCTGTTATTAATATCATTTTTTTGAGACACGGTCTCACTCTGTTGTCTGTGCTAGAGTGCAGTGGCATCATTATAGTTCAATACAACCTCAAATTCCTGGGCTCATGTGATCCTCCTGCCTCAGTCTCCCAAGTACCTGAGACTATAGGCAGGTACCACAACACACACCTAATTTTTCAATTTTTGTAGAGATGGGGTCTCACTATTTTGCTTAGGCTAGTCTCAAAGTCTTGGCCCCAAGCAATCCTCCTGCCTCAGCCTCCCAATTTCCAGGACTGCAGGTGTGATGCACCACACCCAGCTCCATCATTCCTTTTATCTTGATCTTATGCTTTTCACTTTCAGGAGAAAGTATTTCTAAAGATTGTGTAGGCTTATTCGTGAAATAATAAAGAGAAAATACCCTTGAATTTGCTATATGTATTGTAAACAGGGATTTTAAAAAATAAAAATAAGTGAACTTTAACTTTTAGAACTTATTTTCAAAGGCTAATTTGGAAATGACAGCACAACTAAACACCTATGGTGCACTGAAAGTCAAACATTTTCAGTGGACTAAATTTGTCACCTGAATGTTACCATTCTGAAATAAATGGTAAATAATTCTTCATCCACATACTTGAAATGCTTATATTTTAATCTTTGAGCCAAATTGTGCAATTTAACAATATTCAATGCATGATATTGAAGAAATGTTCATGAAATTTGAAATGAGCAACCGTGACCATGACTAGTATTATAGGACTGGTAAAGACCCGTTGTGTCAGAACTTGCTGCTGGAAATTAAATGTTAGTCCACAGTAAACCTGTCCTTCAATTCATCATTGAAAAGAAGGTTAAATGTTTATAAGCAAAATTTTTCAGAAACTCAAGGCAGTTAAATGTGGTAACAAATGAAACAGACAATTGGCTTTTAGAACATTATTCTTTGCAATGTCAATGATTCCAGCCTTTAATGATCTAGGGTCACAGTCCAAAAAATACTTTATGCATCTGGTGGAGTCCTTAATTTTAGAACCCTTAATAGTCAGCAAAGATGCATGTGGGACATGCACAAAAATACTGACTGGAAAAGGCTATATTTAGGAATTTGAATTTTATTTTTGATATTCCCCACTAAGCCTTTACACACCACCATATTTTCCAACCAGTGGTGATGAAAGCAAATGAATTTGCACAAAAGAGATTATACATTTTCTTTAAAAAAAATAGGGTAAACTTGTTTAGAAGCCAGAGGAACTGGGGTTTAAAGATGACTAGGAAAAATCTGTGACCTGTGACTTTACTATTCTCTCATTTTCTTTTTTTTTTTTATTCTCTCATTTTCAACACTGAAGTAGGTAGTCTGTATGATTTCTTTTAGTTTTCAACATAATTTTAACATGCTATCTAGAATTGGCATGGCAGTAGAGATTTGAACATATGTTTCCTTTTGTGTCTGCCAGAAGAGGCAAGTAAATTCATTACTGGTTAGTTGTAGGTATATTATCATCATCATAAAGTTGTGTATGTGGATATCCTTTTGCATTCTTCCTGACTAAAATTGCATTAGTTATTTATTGCAATGTAACAAATTATCCTAAAATGTAATCACTTAAAGCAACAAACATTTGTTATCTCACAAATTCTGTGGGTCAGGAATCCAGGGGCAACTTATTTGGAACCTCTGGCTCATCATGTCTCACAAGGCTGCAATTACG
>CAUYRT010044436.1:0-47241 GCA_963574885.1 Lepilemur ruficaudatus | reverse complement strand
TATAGCAGTGAATAAAAGAGAAAAATTTCTGCTCTCAGGGAGCAAGTAGTATAATAAATGTGGGATGTGGTAGATGATAGCATTCACTAAAGTAATGCAAATATAAGTAGGAACAGATTTTTGAGGGAAGGTGATGAGTTTGTTTTTGAATATGTTTACTTTAGATACGAGTTTAGTTTGTGATAATTTGAGGGTCCTGTGGAGCATCCAGGACATGATATACTATAGAGCAGGGGTCCCCAACCTATGGTGAGTTGTATAATTATTTCATTATACATTATAATGTAAGAATAATAGAAATAAAGTGCATAATAAGTGTAATGTGCTTGAATCCTGGAACCATCCCCTGTCTGTGGAAAAATTGTCTTTCATGAAAACGGTCTCTGCTGCCAAAAAGATTGCGGACCGCTGCTGTGGAGAGTTTCTTTCTCTCTCTCTCTCTCCCCATATATATACACACACATACATATACACACACACAGTTTGACTTTGTTGTAATCCAGAGTTTATTCAGATTTAAACAAATATATGCATGTATATAACACAGACTCATTTGTGTGTGCATTTGTGTATGTAAATTCACGCAATAGTATCACGTAAGTAGCTGTGCGTAACCACTGCCACAATTAAGATACTTGACAGTCCCATTGCTGCAAGACTCTCTTATGCTATCCCTTTAGAGTCACACCCATCCTCTGTCCCCCTTCTTAGCCCTTGGCAACCACTAAGCTGTTCTCCTTTATGATTTTGCAAACATTGCTTAAAGTTATCATTCAGTATGTATCCTTTTAAGATTGTTGTTTTGCATTCAGCATAATTTTCTTGAGGTTTGGCCAAGCTGTTCGATGTATCATCAGTCAATTCCTTTTTATTGCTGAGTCCTAGTCTATAGTAGGAACATACTACAATTTGTTTAATATTTAATTACTGAGTTGTTTCCAGTTTTGGGCCATTATGAATAAAGCTGTTATGGACACTCATGTACAGGTTTCTGTGTGAGCATCAGTTTTTATTTCTTTGAGATAAATGCCCTAAATTGAAATTTCTGGACCATGTAGTAAATCCATTATTGGTTTTGAAAGAAGTTGCCAAGCTAGTTTGCAAAGTGACTGTACCATTTTACTTTCCTGCTAGCAATATGTGAAGGATAAGGTTTATATTCATGTTTTATTCATTAATGTTTTATTTTGAACTGTTGAATCCCAAAGCAGCCTCAAATCTCTGACAGTAGTTGGAGAGTAAATCTTAATTATTACATGATGAATTGTATTTAAACATAAAATTAATTCTCTTTTTCAGTATGATTACTTGGGCTCTGATATCATCATCATAACAAAGAAAGTCTTTGAAATCGTTGGCCTTGTAAATTCAGTAAGTATTTTTGTATCATATAAAAAATTCTCTGTTTTAAAAAAATAAATTTTTAAAAAAAATTCTCTGAATTATAATTTGCATTAACTTGATGTGGTGTTTCTGGAAATTAGGTCATTGATATAAACTGAGTGTGGAATTGTGAAAACATTGTAGTAATTTCTAGGTTATTATAAAATAACATGATATTAATTTTGCATGTATTATCTCTTCTGTTTTTAGATGTTCACTGAATTTAAAGTTACTGTTGTGCTGTCATCATTGGAGTTGTGGTCAGATAAAAATAAAATTTCTACAGTTGGTGAGGCAGATGAATTGTTATATAGATTTTTAAAATGGAAACAGTCTTATCTCACCCTAAGGCCTCATGATATTGCATATTTATTTATGTAAGAATAATGTTTCAGTATTCCTACAAAGAAAACAAATATCTATGATAATGATGTAGATTAATTTATGGAATTATTATTCATTTCTGACTATCCACACTTTAATTATTCTTCATGTGCTTTATGTAGGTCTTTTGCTCACTTTGTGGTTGTCAGGCAATAAAAAAGATTACTAACATTTATTTCTATGCTTATCAGCCTTTTAAAATGAGGAGATTGAGAGTTTTAAGAGATTAAACCGTTTTAGCACTCTTGGGTCTAGTGCTGTTTCTAAGGTTTGAACTCACAGTTTGTAACTCCAGAGCCAGTACTCTTAACCGTTACATAAAGAGTCAGGTTTATCTTATGAGGTTTATATTTTTATTATGAGCTTTGATCGAAGACTTGGTAAAGTAGGTTACACATATTGTACCCTAATGAATTTTTTGAATTATTTAAAAATGTTAGTTTTCTAATGATAAACTATAGCTGTATGCTGTATATTTATGATATTATTCATAATTAAATTTATACCAATAATCAGCTAACAGCTTTCAGTAAATATGTATGTACGTATTTTAAAATATACATGTCAATATTTCCTTTTGTATGTGTGAGACTAATCTTTCCCTCACGTTCTGCAAGTAATAAATGTGATTGCTCTTTTTAATTTTTGATAGCCTGATGGATGTAAATTAATGTTATTGACATTTTAATTTGCTTTTTTTGATGTCTAATGGATTTGAATATCTTCTCATATGCTTGTTGATCATTGGGATCTGCCCTTCTGTAATTGCCTTTTCATATCATTTGAGTATTTCCTTGTAATTATTTATTTATTTTTATTTCCTTATAATTTGTAGGGGTTTTTTGAATGTTTAGATATTAACCTTTTGTTTATTTGCATGATAAATACTTTTTCCATATCTATAATTTTTCTATAAACTCTTTTTCCTTTGCTACATGAAAAATTTACATTCCATACGGCTAAATTTGTTAATCTGTTCTATTTTACTTTGGGATTTTCTGTATAGTGAATAAGGTCTCTCAGTGCCCTAGATTTTAGTCTGCTAGATTTTGGGGGGATTAATATTATTACTTTTTATGATTAAGTCTTGAATATATATCTTCAGCTAATTTTTATATAGTAAAAAAGAGAGGTACGGTTTTATTTTCTGCCACATAGATAGCCAGTTTTGCCTCAAATTTAACTAGCACTTGTGTCACCCATGTGTCAAGTCCCATAAACAACCTGCTGGGATTTTTATAGAGATTAAAATAACACTATATATCAATTTAGGAAGAACTGACATGTTTACAATGTTGAGTCTTTCAATCAATGTGTTTTTATAATGTTAAATATTTCAATGATTGATTATGGAACTTCCTTCCATTTTTTTAACGCCTTTATTAAGTCTCTCATAAAATCTTTACAGTTTTCTGCACAGGTCTTACAGATAATTTTGATATTTATTTTTAGGTCTTTGATATTTTTGTGCTAATGTAAATCATTTGTTTTTCACATTCTGCCCGTATTTTGAACATACATAAAAATGCAATTTATTTTTGTAAGTAGAAGATGTTGGGAAGACCCTTTCAGACATTGGCCAAGGCAAAGAATTTTTGAAGAAGGCCCCAAAAGCAATCACAGCAGCAAGAAAAATAAATAAATGGGACCTGATCAAATTAAAAAGCTTTTGCACAGCCAAGGAAACTATCATTAGAGTGAATAAACAACCTACAGAATGGGAGAAAATATTTGCTTTCTACACATCTGATAAAGGGCTGATGACAAGAATCTATCTAGAACTTAAAAAAATCAACAAGAAAAAAATTAAACAACCCCATCAATAAGTGAGCAAAGGACATGAACAGAAACTTTTCAAAAGAAGACATAGTAATGGCCAGCAAACATATTGAAAAATGCTCAACATCTGTAATCATTAGAGAAATGCAACAGGAGCACTCCTACACTGCTGGTGGAACTGCAAATTAGTGCAACCTCTGTGGAAAAGAATTTGGAGAAACCTCAAAGAGCTAAAAGTAGAAATACCATTTGATCAAGCAATACCACTATTAGGCATCTACCTAAAGGAACAAAAGTCATTCTATAATAAAGGCATCTGCATTTGAATGTTTATGGTAGCACAATTCACTGTTGCAAGGATGTGGAGACAACCCAAATGCCTGTCAGTTCATGAGTGGATTAATAAAATATGGTCTATGTACACAATGGAATACTACTCAATTATAAAAAACTACGGTGATCTAGCACCTCTTATATTTTCCTGGATAGAGCTTGAGCCCATCCTCTGAAGTGAGGTATCACAAGAACAGAAGAGTAGGCTCCACATGTACTCACCATCAAATTGGCACTAACTGATCAACAGTATGGTGCTCATACAGTAGTAATATTCTCCAGGGGGTTGGGGCAGGTAAACTCACAACTAATGGATGCAGTGAGCACTGTAGAGGGGAAGGGCATGCCTCTAATACCTGCTTGGGTGAGGCAAAGTCATAAAATGTGACCAAAATGTTTGTACCCTCATAATATCCTGAAATAAAAAAAATCATTTTATTCTTCACTGGTCCAACCATTATGTCTTAACCAAAGTTTAGAGAATTTAATTGAATGCTGAGAGATGAGTTCCTCTCTCTGTTCAATTCTAAGATGCAACTGTTTTGATATCTTAACATTTTTAAAATGAATTATCTATACTTAATTGTCATAAGTTTTTTTCCTCCCAAAATGTGCTAATAAATCTGTTGTTTCATGTGAAAAAAAATATATCTTTTTTTAAAGTTGACTTTATTTTTAGAGAAGTTTTATTTTTACATAAAAAAACAAGCAGAAAGTACAAAGAGTTTCCATATACTCCCTCTCTCTGCTCCCTTCGATTGCCCCTCTTTTTCATAATTTTAAAAATTACATATTGACAAATTATAGTTGTATGTATTTATGGGGCACATAGTGATGTTTTGATATTTGAATACAATGTAGTATGATTAATTAAAGATAATTAACTTACCTATTACCTCAGATACTTGCATTGTGGTAAGAACATTTGAGATTTACCTAGTTAGTGACATTGAAATGAGATTACAAAATTATTAGCTATATTCACTATGCAATGCAATAGATCTCAAAGAAAATCAAACATTTCAGTATAGACTGATTAACACTATGGTACTCAAATGGTGGTGGTGTTCACTAGGGATTTGGGGGGTGGGAGGTAAACCCACGTCTGAGCGACGTGGTGGGCACTGTGGAGGAGTGGGACATGCTTGAAAAGTAGTTGGGGAGCGGAATTAGGGGTCTCAATAGGGGAAAGGAATTCCTGTAAAACTGATTTATGTGATTAACTGTACATCTTGGTAAATTCACTAAAAATCATTTAATTGTACACTTAAAATGGATTAAAGGCATGATATGTAAAGTATACTTCAATAAAGAAAAATAAATTAATTAATTTTAAAAAAATAAAACATTTCTTCTATGTAACTGAGGCTTTGTACCCGTTAATCATCATTTCTCCATTATCCTCAGCCCCAGCCTCTAGTAACCACCATTCTACCCTCTGCTTCTATGAGCTAAGTTGTTTAGGATTTCACGTATAAGTGAGAACATGTAGGTATTTATCTTTCTGTTTTGGGTTATTTCACTTCGCATGATGTTCTCCAGTTCCATCTGCATTGTCACAAATGACAGAATTTCTTCCTTTTTTAAGGCTGTGAATAGCACTCCATTGTGTATAAATACCATGTTTTTAAAATCCATTCATCTGTTCATCTGTTGATGAACACTTAGGTTGATTCCATGTCTTTGTCATTGTGAATAGTGCTGCAATGAACATGGACATGCAGACATCTCTTTTACGTACTAATTTCAAATCTTTCAGGTGAATATACAGAAGTGGGATTGTTGGATATATGGTAATGCTATTTTTAGTTCATTGAGGAACTTCCATACAGTTTTTCATAATGATTCTACTAATTTACATTTCACCAACAGTGCATAGGCTTCCCTTTTCTCCACAACCTTGCCAGTACTTGTTATCTTCATCTTTTTGATAATAGGCATTCTGACAGGTGTCAGATGATATATTGTTGTGGTTTTAATTTGCATCTTCCTAATGATTGGTGATGTTGAGCATTTTTTTTTCCCTGTATCAGCCATTCATATGTCTTCTTTTGAGAATTGTCTATTCAAGGCCAGGTGCAGTGGCTCACGCCTGTAATCTTAGCACTCTGGGAGGCCGAGGCGGGAGGATCACTCAAGGTCAGGAGTTTAAAACCAGCCTGAGCAAGAGCGAGACCCCGTCTCAACTAAAAATAGAAAGAAATTAATTGGCCAACTAAAAATACATAGAAAAAAATTAGCCAGGCATGGTGGTGCATGCCTGTGGTCCCAGCTACTGGGGAGGCTGAGGCAGAAGGAGCGCATGAACCCAGGAGTTTGAGGTTGCTGTGAGCTGGGCTGATGCCATGGCACTCGAGCTCGGGCAACAGAGTGAGACTCTGTCTCAAAAAATAAAAAAATAAAAAAAAAAATTTAAAAAAAAGAGAGAGAATTGTCTATTCAGTTCCTTTGCTCATTTTTTTTTTTTTTTTTTTTTTTTTGTGACCGAGTCTTGCTCTGTCACCTGGGCTGGAGTGCAGTGGTGTCATCATAGCTCACTGCAACCTCAGACTCCTGGGCTCAAGCAATTCTCCTGCCTTAGCTTCCTGAGTAGCTGGGATGAAAGTTGTGTGCCACTGCACCCAGCTAATTTTTCTATTTTTCTGTAGACACAAAGTCTTGCTCTTGCTCAAGGTGGTCTCGAAAAAATATATAATTTTCTTGATCTAAAGCAATTATGTCACCTTGGCCTTGCAGAGTGCTAGGTTTACATGTGTGAGCCACTGTGCCTGGACTTCTGCTCATTTTTTAATCAGATTATTCATTTTCTTTCTATAGAGTTGTTTTAAGTTCTTTATAAATTGTGGATATTAATCTCATATCAGATGTGTGGCTTGCAAATATGTTCTTCCAGCCAATAGATTGTTTATTCATTTTGTTAATTATTTCCTTTGTTGTGCAGAAGCTTATAATTTTAACGTAATCCCGTTTGTCTATTTTTGTATTGTTGCCTGTGCTTTTGAAGTCAAATGTAAAGAGTCATTGTCTGGACCAATGTTGTGTAGTTTTTCCCGTGTTTTTGTTATAGTAGTTTTACTTTCAGATTTTGTTGTGAAAGTCTTTAATACATTTTGAGTTGAGTGTTGAATATGGCATGAGATAAATGTCCAATTATTAAATTTCCATATGAATATCCAATTTTCCTAACACCATTTATTGAAGAGAATGTCCTTTTCCCATAGTATATTCTTAACACATTTGTTGAAAACCAGTTGACCATAGATGAGTGGATTTATTTTTGTAATCTCCATTCTGTTTGATTCATCAGTGTATCTGTTTTTATGCCAGCACCATGCTATTTTAATTACTATCACTTTGTAATAGTGTTTGAAATCAAGTGTGATGCCTCTAGCTTTGTTCCTTTTTGTTCATTATGGCTTTGGCTATTTGGAATTTTTTGCAGTTCCATATGAATTTTAGGATTGTTTTTTCTTTATTTTTAAAAATGATGTGTAAGGGATTGCATTGATTCTGTAGATTTGGTTTGGGTAGTATGGACATTTTAACAATATTAATTATTTCAATCCATTGAATAGAGGATATCTTTCTATTTATGTGTGGCTTTTTCAATTTCTTTCATTAATGGTTTATAGTTTTTGGTATAAAGATTTTTTACCTCCTTAAAGTTAATCCTAGGTATTCTGTTTTTTGTAGCTATTGTAAATGGAATTACTCTCTTAATTTCTTTTGTGGAAAGTTCAATGTTAGTTTAGATAAATGCTAACGATTTTTGCATTTTTATTTTGTACCCTACAACTTTATGAATTCAGTTTATTTGTTCTAACAGTGTTTTTGGTGAATTATTCAGAATTTTCTATAGATAAGACCATGGCATCTGCAAACAGTGACCAATTTCTCTTTTCATTTCTTATTTGGATGCCTTTTGTGTCTTTCGCTTTCTTTACTGTTCTGGCATGTACTTCATACTGTGTTGAAAAGAGGTGATGAGAGTACACATTCTTGTCTTGTTCCAGAACTTAGAAGAAAGGGTTCCAATTTTCCAACATGGAGTATAATGTTAGCTTTGGGCTAGTTATATGCGGTCTTTATTGTGTTCAAGTATATTTCTTACATATCTAATTTGTTGAGAATTTTTTTTTTTTATGGAAGGATGCTGAATTTTGTCAAATACTGTTTCTACATCTAAAGAGATGATTATATAATTGTTGTTGTTCCATTTATGTGGTGTATCACATCTATTGATTTGTGAATGTTGAAACATCCTTGTATTCCAGGGATAAATCCCACTTGATTATGTTGAGTGATCCTTTTAATGTGTTGTCAAATTTGGTTTGCTAGTATCTTTGTTGAGGATTTTTGCATCTGTATTCATCAACTATTAATATATTGGTCTGTAGTTTTCTTGTGATATCCTTGTCTGGCTTTGGTATCAGGGTAATACTAATCTTGTAAGCAAATTTTGACAGTCTTCTCTTGTTTTTATTTGCTTTTTGAAAAGTTTGTAGAAAATTGGTATCAGTTCTTTAAATGTTTGGTAATGTTCATCAGTGAAGCCATCAGATCCTGGACTTTTCTTTGATGGGAGACCTTTTATTACTGATTAAATCTCCTCAGTGACTTTTGGTCTGTTGAGATTTTCTATTTGTTTTTGATTCTATTTATTAGTAGGTTGTATGTATCTAGAAATTTATGTATTTCTTCAAGTTTATCCAATTTTTGGCATATAATTGTTCATAACAGTGTCTAATAATCCTTTGAATTTCTGTGGTGTCAGTTACAATGTCTTCACTTTCATTTCTAATTTTAGTTATTTGAGTCTTTTTCTTCTTTGTTACTCTAGCTAAAGATTTGTAAGGTTTTTATGTTTTCAAAAATACAACTCTTCATGTTGTTACACTTTTGTTTTTCTAGTTCCTATTTTATTTATATCTGCTCTTATCTATTATTTCTTTCCTTTTGCTAACATCCATCTTAGTTTATTCTTTTTCTATTTCCTTGAGATATGACTTTGTTTATTTGTGATCTTTCTTTTTAGATGTAGGAATTTATTACTATAAACTTTCTTCTTAGAACTGCTTTTGCAGTATTGTGTAAGTTTTGCTAGGCTGTGTTTCCATATTTGTTTCTCTCAAGATGTTTTTAAATTTCAGTTTTGACTTCTTCATTGACTAATTGGTTATTTAGGAGCATGTTGTTTAATTTCCATGTATTTGTAAATTTTCTGAAATCCTCCTGTTACTGATTTCTAGTTTCATACCATTGTGGTTAGAAAAAAATATTTGATATTATTTCAATCTTATTAAATTAGCTAAAACTTGTCTTGTGGCCTAATGTGATCTATCCTGGATGATGATGTGTATACATTTGAGCAGAATGTGTTTTCTTTTATTGGATAGGATGTTCTATATATGTCTCTTAGGTTTATTTGGTCTAAAGGCTTGTTCAAGTCCAGTGTTTCCTTATTAATTTTTTTTGTCTGGATGATCTAATAGTGAATGTGATGTATTGAAGTCTACTACTATTACTGTATTGCAATCTATCTATCTCTTCAGATATTTTAATATTTGCTTTATATATTAAGGTGCTCCACTATTGGGTGCATATACATTTATAATTTCTTGTCCTTTTGATGAATTGACCACTTTATCATTATGTAATGTCCCTCTTTGTCTCTTTTTATAGTTTTTGACTTAAAAGTTTATTTTGTCTGATATAAATATTGTTACCCCTGCTCTCTTTGGTCTCTGGCTACATAGAATAACATTTTCTATCCCTTCACTTTCAGTCCGTGTATCTTTAAAAGTGAAATTAGTCCCTTGTAGGTAGCATATAGTTGAATCTTGTTTTATATCAATTTTTAATCCATTCATTCACTCGTTGTCTTTTGAGTGGTTTTCTATAGTCCTATGTTTTGAATGTGTTTTTATTTTTGTTTTGTACATCTCCTATAGATATTTTCTTTTTGGTTACCATGAGGCTTACATGGAACAGCTTACACTAATATCAGTCTATTCAAGCTGGTAACATTTTAATTTTGATTGCATATAACAACTCTATACTTTTAAACACTTTTATCCTCCCTTCACTTTGTTTATAATGTATGAACCCGGGCTGGCTAGAGTGCAGTGGTGCAATCATAGCTCATTATAACCTTAAACTCCTGGCCTCAACTGACCCTCCCACTTTAGCCTCCCAAGTAGGTAGAACTACAGCTGTGTGCTACCATGCCCAGCTATTTAAAAACAATATTTTAGATATGGGGTCTCATTAAGTTGTCTAGGCTCCTCTCAAACTCCTGCCCTCAAGTGATCCTCTTGCCTCAGCCTCCCCAAGCACTGGGATTACATGTATGAGCCACTGTGCCCATTCCCTACATCAGTTTTTAAATTTACATCTCTTGACAAATTATTTTAGCTATAGTTGTTATGAATAATTTTGTCCTTTGACCCTTGTAGGGATAAAAATACTTTACATACAACCATTATATTAATAGTCCTGGAGTATTCTGAATGTTGCTTTGTATTATTTGTACCAGTAAGTTTTATGCTTTATAAGTTTTTTTTTTTCCTTTTTTGCTTTTTTGGTGGAGGCAGGGGTACAGAGTCTTGCCATATCACCTGGGCTAGAGTGTAGTGGCATCATCATAGGTCACAGCAACCTCAAACTCCTGGGCTCAAGTGATCCTCCTGCGTCATCCTTCCAAATAGCAGGGATGACGGGCATGCCACCATGCCAGGCTAATTTTTCTATTTTTTGTAGAGACAGCATCTTGCTTTTGCTCTAGCTGGTCTCAAATTCTTTGTAAGTTTATGTTATTGATTAGGAGACTTTTGTTTTACTTTAAGGAATTTTTTTTTTATCAATTCATGTAAGGTAGGCCTAGTGGTGATGAACTCCCTTATTTTTTATTTATCTATGGAAGTTTATATTTCTCTCCCATTTCTGAAAATCATGTTTGCTGGTTAAAGTATATTTGCTTAGAAGTTTGTTTCTTTTCCTTTAGAACTCTGACTGTATCACCTGACTCTTTCCTGACTGCCAAGGTTTCTGCTGAGAAGTCCATTGTTAGTCATATTGGGACTCCTTATATGTGATGTATTTCTTATGTCTTGCTGCTGTCATTTTATCATGCATTCAAAGTCAGTATGAGAACTCTGAGTAGCCATAGATCCTGTGATTTTTTCTAAAAGTTTTATAGTTTTACACTTTATGTTATATTTGAATTTATGATCCTTTTGGAGTTAATTTTTGTATAAAGTACGAAACCTAGTTTGAGGATCATTTTTCTTTTTTTGCCTATGGATTTCAGATTACCCCAATACAATATATTGAAAAGGCCATCCTTTCTCCATTGGATTACTTTTGCATCTTTGCCAAAAATCAGTTGGGCATATTTGTGGAGATCCCTTTCTTATTTCTCTGTCCTGTTCCATTGATCCGTATTTCTGTCCTTCTGTCAATATTGTAGTATCTTGATTACTGTGGCTATCTATATATAATAATACATTTTGGGGTTGAGTAGTATGATTTCTCCCTTTTTCAAAATTGTTTTAACTTTTCTAATATCTTTGCTTTTCCACATAAATTAGAATAATTTTATGTATATCTATAAAAATTCTTGCTGGAATTTTGAAGGGAATTGGGTTAAACCTATATATAAATTTGCTATAGTAACTCTTCCAGTCTGTGGACATCCTATATGTATTTATTTATTAGATCTTTGATTTCTTTCATCAGTGTTTTATAGTTTTCAGCATACAAGTTCTTTACATATTTTGTTAGATTTACACATAAGTATTTCATATTTTGAGCAATTAGAAATGATATTACATTTTTAATTTCAATGCTTGGATGTTTACCACTAGTATATAAAAATGCAACTTATTTTTATGTATTTATTTGTAGTCTGTGACCTAGATGAACTCACTTAATAGTTCTAAGAATATTTTTCATGGATTACTTGAGAATTTCTATGTAGGCAGTCTGTATCTGCAATCTGTCATCTGCAAATAGGAACAGATTTATTTTGCCCTTTTTGTCTATATGACTTTTATTTCCTTCTATTTCCTTATTATATGGCAATATAATATCCTTATATACTTATGTTTTATGAGTGGTAGAGTGCGCATCTTTGTCTTGTTCCAAATTTTGGAAAGAAAGCCTTCAGTCCGCACCATAAGTTTACTGTTAGCTATAGGATTTTTTTTTTAAATAAACTCTATCAATTTGAGAAATTTCTCCTTTTTCTGGTTTTGTGAGAGATATTTTTTAATTAAGAATGAGTATTGAATTTTGCCAAATGATTCTCAGCATTCATTGATATGATCTATGTGATTTTTCTTCTTTAGCCTATTCATGTGGTAGATTATTTTGAATAATTTTCAGATATTGACCCAGCCTTGTGTTCTTAGAATAAACCCCATTTGGTCATCGTGTGATTTTTAAAAATATATTGCTGAGTTTTATTTGCTAATATGTTAGTGTTTTTGTCTACGTTTAGGAGGAATATTCTTCCACAATTTTGGGGGGATTTTGAATATTTATTCAACAAAGATATAAACTAATATTTGACTACAAAATAAGATAAACTAATAAGTTAGTACAGTGTATGATTTTTGCATAGAACAAAATGTATGGCCATATTTGCTATATGGTAGCTTCTGTGGTCCAGTATCAGGGTCCCAGGCAAGAAATTTTTTCTTCCCCCAATTTTATTCTTATTTCCAAACATTAAGGAAGTAAAATACATTTTTTTTACATGTATAGCTTTTATAATACCTTAGTCAGTGCTATAAGTGTGCCCATTACCCACATAGTGTTCTTTGTCACTGTTAGGTAGGTTTTTATCCCTCCCCTTGTCTCCCCACCCCCTTCTTGATTTCCAACAATTTTTACTTATTTCTGTGCCCATGTGTGCCCATCAGTTAGTTCCCAGTTACTAGAGAGTACATGTGTATTTGTTTATTCCATTCTTGAGATGCTTCACTTAGGATAATGAAATCCAAATTGCTGTAAGAGACATTAATTCTTTTGTTAAGACTATAGTTGTTTTTTTTTAATTTCAAAATATTAGAGGGGTACAAATTTTTTTGTTAAATGGATAGTTTTTGTAATGCTGGAGTCAGGGCTATTAGTGTCCCATCACCAAATAGTGTTCATCATACCTATTAGGTAGGTTTTTGCCCCTCCCCTCGTGCCCACTTACCCATTCCTGACTTCCAATTATTTTTTACTTCTGTGCTGTACCCATTTGTTAGTTCCAATTTATTAGAAAGTATATGTGGTGTTTGTTTTTCCATTCTTGAGATACTTCACTTAGGATAGCAATCTCTAGTTCCATCCAAATTGCTGCAAAATACATTAATTCATTTATATTTATGGCTGACGAGCACTCTGTGGTATGCTTATACTACATTTTGTTAAGCCACTTATGAATTCATGGGTACTTAGGTTGATTCTACATATTTGTGACTTTGAATTGTGTTACAATAAACATTCAAGTGCAGGTGTCATATTGCTAAAAATGACTTCTATTCTTTTGAGTAGATACCTAGTGGATTTCTGGATAAAATGGTAGGTCTACTTTTAGTTCTTTGATGAATCTCCATACTATTTCCCATAGAGATTGTACTAATTTGCAGTTTCACCAACAGTGTGTAAGCGTTCCTTTTTCTCTGAATCCACACCAAAACCTATTGTTTTTAGACCTTTTAATAAAAGCCATTCTGACAGGGGTAAGGTAGTACCTCATTGTGGTTTTAACTTACATTTTCCTGATGATTAGTGATGTTTCCATATGTTTGTTGGCCATTTGTCTGTCTTCTGTTGAGAAACTTCTGTTCATATCTTCCGTCCACTTTTTAATGGGGTTGTTTGTTTTTTCTTGCTGATTTGTTTGAGATCTTTGTAGATGCTGGATATTAGCCCTTTAGAGGATGTATAGTTTGCAAATATTTTCTCCCATTCTGTAGGTTGTCTATTTGCTCTGTTGATTATTTCCTTAGGTGTGCAGAAGCCTTTTAATCTAATCAAACCTCATCCATCCACCCACCCATTTATTTATTTATTTACTTATTTTTGTTGCTGTAAATTGCCTTTGGGGTTTTAGTCATACATTATTTGCCTAGGCTAATATCTAGAAGAGTTTTTCCTACATTTTGTTCTAGAATGTTTACAGTTTCATGCCTTACTTTTAAGTCTTCTGTGCATCTTGAATTACTTTTATGAATGGCGAGAGATAGGGAACCTGTTTCATTGTTCTCCATGTAGCTATCCAGTGTTCTAAGCACCATTTATTGAATAGGGCTTCTTTTCCCCAGTGTATATTATTTTCTACTTCGTGGAAGATAAGGTAAGATAAGATGGTTTATATCTGGGTTTTCTCTTCTGTTCCATTGGTCTTTGTCTCTGATTTTGTGCCAATTCCATGTTATTTTGGTTACTATATCCTTGTAGTATAGTTTGAAGTCTGGTAATGTGGTGTTTTCAGATTTGTTCTTTTTGCTTAAGATTGCTTTGGCTATTCAGGCTCTACTTTGGTTCCAAACAAAGCATAGGATTATTTTTTCTAGATCTTTGAAATATGATGTTGGTATTTTTATGGAAATTGTGTTGGGTCTATAAATCAATTTGGTGCAATGTGGACATTTTAACAATGTTGATTCTACTGATCCATGAATGTAATATGTTTTTCTATTTGTTTGTATCATCTGTGATTTTTTTTTCCTCATGTTTCCTAATTCTCCTTGGAGAGAGAATTACTTAACCCCCTTCTTGGTTAAGCACATTCCTAAGTGTTTTATTTTCTTTGTATCTGTTGTGAATGGTGTTGGGTCTTTGATTTGACTCTTAGCTTGACTATTTTTGGTATATAGAAACGTTATTGATTTCTACATATTGATTTTGTAAGCTGAAACTTTGCTGAATTTATTCACCAATACAAGGATTCCCTTCTTGGAGTCTCTGAAATTTTCTATATACAAGATCATATCATCAGTGAAAAGCAGTTGTTGGACCTCCTCTTTCTTGATTTGTATACCCTTTATTTCTTCCTCTTGCCTGATTGATCTTGCTAGGACTTTCAGTCCACTGTTGAATGTAGTGACAGTGGGCATGCCTGTCTTTTTCAGTTCTTAGGGGGAATACATTGAACTTTTCCCCATTCAGTATGATATTGGCTGTGGTCTTTCATATATGGCCTTTTATATTTTCAAGGTATGTTCCTTTTATGCTTAGTTTGTTGAGAGTTTTTATCATGAAAGGGTACTGAATTTTTCTTGAATGCTTTTTTTTGCTTCTATTGAGATGAACATATGATGTCTGTTTTTGTTTCTCTTTATTGGGTGAATCACATTTATTGATTTATATAAGTCTAAACATCCTTGCATCTCTTGGATGAAGACCACTTAGTCATTTTATTTTTTTAATGTGGTGTTGAATTCAGTTTGCTAGGATTTTATTGTCAATTTTTGTATCTATATTCCTTAGTTTTGTTATTGTTGTTGCTATTGTGTCATTTCCTTCTTTACCACTGTTGATTTAAAGTCAATTTTATCTGATATGAGAATGACTCTCTTTTGGTTTCTATTTGCCTAGAATATTTTTTTCCATCATTTCACATTGAGGTTGTCTGAGTCATTGTAGGTTAGATGTGCTTTTTGAGACAGCAGATGTTAGGGTTGTGATTTTTCATCCATTTAGCTAACCTGTGTCTTTTGAGTGGATCATTGAGACCGTTAACCTTGAGTGATAGAATTGATATGTGGGATGCTGTCCTGTTCATTGTGTTGGGTGGTACCTTATTGCTTTATCTTCCCTCTTTTGCTATTGATTTATACAAATTGTGAGCTTTATCTTTTTGATGATTTTACACTGGTGGGTATCTATTGTGCTGATCCATGTATGATGCACTTCTGAGTATTTCCTGCAGGGCAGTTCTGGTCATGACAAATTTCCTCAGTGTTGCTTGTCTGGAAAAGACTATTTCTCCATCAATTATGAAACTTAGTTTCATAGGTACAAAATTCTAATCTGGCAGTTACTTTATCTAAGAAGTCTGTAGATGGCTGGGCATGGTAGCTCACACCTGTAATCCTAGCACTCTGGGAGGCTGAGGTGGGAAGATTGTTTGAGGTCAGGAGTTCAAGACCAGCCTGAGCAAGAGTGAGATCCAATCTCTACTAAAAATAGAAAGAAATTAGCTGGACAACTAAAAATATGTAGAAAAAATTAGCTGGGCATGGTGGCGCATGCCTGTGGTCCCAGCTACTCGGGAGGCTGAGGCATAAGGATTGCTTGAACCCAGGAATTTGAGGTTGCTGTGAGCTAGGCTGACGCCACAGCACTCTAGCCTGGGGAACAGAGTGAGTCTCTGTCTCAAAAAAAAAAAAAAAAAAAAAAAAAAGAAAGGAAATCTGTATATGGAGCCCGAATCCCTTCTGGCTTGTAAGGTCTTCACTGAAAAATCTGCACTTAGCCCTATGGATTTTCCATTATAAGTTAGTTGTTGCTTTTTGTCTTGCTGCCTGTAGAATTTTCTCCTTCATTGTGACTTTGGCCAGGTTGATTATGTGTCTTGGAGATGTCTTAGTTTCTATAAATCTTGCCAGAGTTTGATGACCATCTTGTATCATGATCTCTGAATCTCTGGCAAGACTAGAAAAGTTTCCCTCAATAATTTTCTTGAATAGGTTTTCTCCTTCTTGTTCTCCCTGAGGGATACCCATAATTCATGTTAGTTCACTTTGCATAATTCCATATTTCTTTAAGGGATTGTTCAATCTTTTTTTTCTCTTCTCTGCCTCTTTGTATGACTGGATTAGCATAAAGGCCTTGTCTTCCAGCTCTAAGATTCTTCCCCTTGCTATAGTCTGTTGTTGAAGCTTTCTGCTGTGTTTTGAAATTCCCTAAATGATTGTTTCATTTATTTAAGTTCTATTTTATCCTTTACTATGTTGTTTAGCTCTTTAGTGACTATTTCATTGATACTCTGATTTTTTTGTCTTTTTTTTAACTTTCTGTTCAATTCTATTCATCTTATTTGCCATGTGTATTCTAAATTCCATTTCTGTTATTTTGGCAATTTCCTTGTGCTTGGATTCCACTACTGTAGCTCCGTTTTGATCCCTTGGGGGTGGTGAATTGTTTTGTTTTCTTTTTATGTTGCCATTGTTCTTCTCTTGGTTTGTTTTCATTCAAATCCTCTGCTCTTGGCTCAGGGCTAATAGATCTGCAGGGCACCTAGGTCTGCTTGGAACTCTCTTGCTTAGTTAGAAGAAGGGAAGTTCCCTATATGGCATTGTATTCCTACTCTGAAATGTTGACCTTCCATGGCAGAGGTGTGTTCCCTTAGAGCCTGTAGTGCAGCTGTTCTGTTTGTCCTATTCACCTGTGATTGCCACAGTTCAGGCCAGTGCTGGATGATCTTTGTGTAGGGTGGTGGGTTGTACCATACATTGTTGTAGGAAGTTTGAATTGAGGGCTAAGTAAGACCCTCTCCATAGAGGCTGGCATTGTGGGAATTGCTCTGCCCTTGGTCTTTCTGTGGATGTGACAGTGACAGCTAGGTGAGTCTATCTAAGCAATGGTCATGGCAGCCTGGGCTGCGGGCTTTTGCTCTAACCAGGTCCAGGTATAATGGCAGCTCAAGGCTGGTGGGGTCTATGGTGGGGCATTGGACTTCAGGGCAGTTCCTCTAGCCCAGTAGCAGTGGTTGAGACTCAGGAATGGGGTATTGAGGTGCAGATTCAGAGTTGGAATCTTGAGGGTGGTGTCTTGGGCCTGGCAACAGATAGCTCTGGAGCCACAGGAGTGGAGCCTTATGCTCAGGCATGAGAGACTCAGAGGTGTAAACTAGAGTTGGCAGAAGCAGAGTCGCACAGGTGATGGGCTGCTCTGGCCTGGTGCCTGTGGAGGCAGGGTTGTTCAGGTGGCAGGCTGTTCCAAACTGGGGCATGGAGTCAGGGCTACACAGGCCATGAACTCTTACATCGTCTTGGGGTCAGCAGAGCCAATGTAACAGGCTCGGGTCAGTTCCAGAGGCCCAGGGATTGTGGAGTTCTCCCCTTTCCAGGTTCTTCCGAGGTCCTGGTTTCCCAGGGCCAAGCTTATAAATGTTAAGCAGGATTCCAGCCCTGAACCTTCACCTCAACAGATATTTTTCAACCTAAGATACACATATGGCCAAAAAAACCTGAAAAAATGCTCAACATCACTAATCATCAGATAAATGGAAATTAAAACCACAATGAGATATACCGTTTTTGGCCAATTAGAATGGCCATTATTAAAAAGTCAAAAAACAGTAAGTATTGGTTCAGATACAGTGAAAAGGGAAAACTTGCACACTGTTGGTGGTATGTAAATTAGTATTAATACAATCTCTATGAAGAGTAATATGGACATTTCTCAAAGAACTGACATTAGACCTACCATTCAATCCTGCAGTCTTGCTCCTGGGTATCTACCCAGAGGAAAATAATCACACACACACACACACACACACACACACACACACACACACACCCATGGAGTACTACTCAGTAATAAGAAAGAGTGAAATAATGTTTTAGCCACAAGTAGGATGGATCTGGAAGCCATCATCCTAAGTGAAATAATTCAGAAACAGAAAAATAAAGGCCACATATTCTCATGTGAAAGTGGGAGAAAAACTGTGGCTGCACAGGAGCACACAAAGTGGTATAATGGTGACTAGAGATTCACAAAGGGGGTGGGTGAAAGGAGTGAGGGAAGAAGAATGACCTATGGGGTACAATGTATACTGCTTTGGTGACGGATACACCAGAATCCCAGACTTCACCACTACATTTTATATGTATGTAAGGGACTTCAACTTTTACCCCCTAAAACTCTTATAATAAAATTCAAAAAATAAAAGAAAAATGAAAAGAGAGAAGAAAAATATTGTGTGTAAAGGCAAAGACTTAGAATAGACAAGGCAATTTTCACAAAGATCAAATTTGATCAAATGATTTTTGACACGTGCAGGAGCAGTAAAATGTACAAAGTACATTCTTTTCAACAATTGGTACCTAATAAATGGTTATTTATATGCAAAAGTTGAGCCTCCATTCATATCTCACAACATATACAACAGTGAACTCAAAACGAGTCATAGACTTAAATAACTACAATTTAAACTATAAAACTTCTAGGAAAAACTATGTAGAGGAATCTTTGTAACCTTGGACTATGCAAAGTTTTTTCTAGGTGCAACATCAAAAGCATTATAAAATAAAAATTGGTAAGTTGGACTTCATAAAATTTATGCTGTTTGAAAGATAGGATTTCATTGTTAGGACAATAAAAAGACAAGCCATAGTCAAATACAGAAGATATTTTCAAATCACATATTTAATAAAGGACACACACCGGAATGCCTAAAGAACAATTAAAATCCAATAATTTAAAAAATCATTTTTATTAGTGAATTGGATATTTTTTAGCACTCTTTATGGAAATATAAGCAAATTTATTTATTTCTTTTGTGTTTCCTTTTTCTAAACAGAAGGCTGCAGATTATATAGCTCTTCTTTCCTTTTTTTTTTTACTTAATGTATCTCAGAGTCTTCTTCATATAAGAGCATTCCTCCTTATTTTTAACCTTTATATAATATAATAAACCTTTAACCATGCTGTGATTATAGTTTTTTTACTTAGCCCGCTAAAATTGACATTTGCATTGTTTCTAATACTATATGATAATAAAGAGTCCTATAGTGAAATAACTTCATGTGTATATCATTTTGCACTTGTACATGTTTATCTGGAATGTAGATTCCCAGAACTGAGATTGTGGGTAGTGTAACTCTAATTTTGACATATAATATAGATTTTAGCACTGGTTTAGTGCTCTGCATATTCGTCAGTAATGCATGAGAGATCTCTCTCTCGCTGTAGTCTTACCAACAAAGTGTAGAGGCAAAACTAGTTTTTTGTTTGTTTTTTAACTATGGGGTATGTGAGAAATGGTATCTTAGTATAGGTTGAACTTGCATTTATTTTCCATAAGACAGATAAAGCAGTATAATTTTTTTTTTGTTTTTAAAATGGGAAATAGTTTTCTTTCCAGTGGTAATTTGTCTTTTGATTTGGTTTGCTATGCTTTTTTAAAAAAATTGCCATACAAAATATTTTTATTTTCATGAAGCAGAGTTTCTCAGATTTTCATTTTATGGATTCTGGATTTTGAATCTTAGTTAGAAAGTCCTTCTACTTATGGTTATAAAGAATGTTTTAAATAGTAATTCTATTTTTAGCTCTTTGACCATATTTTTAGGTGCTTAGCAACAGCCACAAGGCTGGGAAAGCTTTCCTGGCCCACTTTCATCCTCCACAAGGAACTCCTAAAAGTACAGGAAAACCCATCACATCTTGCCTGAGTAACAGAAGAGGATGGAGCACCAAGCAAATGCAAGAAGAAAGGGGAAATGATCCAAACCACATACTGAGGCAATTAGCACATACCAGGAAAAAAATATATATATATATTCATACACACACACATATATATGGTCACAAAGTAACTGACCACTGTAATCTAATATTTTAAAATGACATAAATTAAGAAAATGAGAGAAGCCATGAACGAACAGCATAACAAACATAGAACACTCACAAATGGTATAACTAGCACACAGAAAGACACAAAAACAGAGATGACAGAGCTCATAGGCTGCCAAACAGAAGGGAAAGGGCATAGAAATTGCAGGTAGGGACATGGGGACAAATGCCACAGACATCACCATACTGTTTACAACCTGGTTCTCACTTAGAGAACAAATAGGGCTAATTTCTCTAGCTTATTAAACCTCTGTGGCTCCACCGTGGGTTTGCTCCAACTACCTTTTGCTCGTCCCTAGCTATAGCGTCTTGTATCCTCTTCCACATCATCTCCTAGGTTGTCCTTAATCTCATATACTCACCCTGACTCTCTCTGAGCCTTTCGCTATGCATGTCTGGTATTAGTACTTTTACTTACAGTGTACCATGGTGTCCACACTCTATGTAAAGAATGAAAAGTCTTAACATTTATATCCTCGTTGTTTCCCTTAAAACCCTCCATCCCACAGCAAGCAATAAGTAATTTAGACTTTAACTACAGAAGTGACATGTGGCAACTGGTGACAATTTCTCTTAGCAAACACTCATAGGATAAATAGAATAAATGAGACCTGGATGATGTCAACCTCCCAGCATATTATGTGGATTTTAAAAACAGGGATCAGAAACACTCTCAAGTATATTGAATTGATCATAAATAAACAATAATTGGAATCATTGAAGTCTAGATACTGTCAGTAACATATTTAGCTATTTGTGCTGTTATGTCAATGACAATCAAAGAGAGTGATAGCATTATGAAGTTCCAAGCACTCCAGTAATTCCAGAGGGAAGCATTCTCTCCCTGAGATTGGAGAATCCATTACTAAAAATGCAGTGCTGAGCTAAAAAGGCAAGAAGTTACTTAGAATAAAATATTTAAGCCAAAAAGCCATCATGCTTTTTAAGGAAGAAACATCTTTGATTTTGTAAACCAAATTGTAGAAATCTTAATTCCTCTTTCTGCTCTATTCTTTATTTTTAAAGTTTCATTCTGAATTTTTCCTTTAGTTAAAGTTATTAAAACCACCTTGACACTTGGAAAGCCTGGGTGATTTAGCAAGCACATAAATCTGATCTTAATATCTAAACCAAGATTTCTAAAGTCTTAGGGATTTTATTCTAAAGATGACAGCATGTCCTCCCCAACAGCTCCCCTGACACCATGTGGCAGAGAGCCTGACCTCTAAGGATTAAAGTTGGTGATGATGAGCTTCCAACTTTGCTCATAAAAATCTAAGTAAAGTTCAGGTAACGTGATCCAACACTGATAAAAGAAGATGGCATTTCTGTTCACATTTCAGAAACTGAGCAGGATGCTCAAGGTACTCTGTATGCAGGTTGCAACAGTACATATTGCAGATTAAAAAAAACTACCAATTTTTATTTATTGAATAAATAGTTAAATAGTTGTGAAAATGGCATCAAAACCTAAACCAGACAATGGCTTAGTTAGATGGAGGAGGGAGAAAAGTGCAATCAGGACGGTTTTATATAGTTCATTTTCTACATAAACAAATTTTGATGTGTGAGAATGTCAGTGCTGACAGACTGTTTCTATAGTAATATCCTAATAGCTTAGAGACCTCCTGGGGAAATTATTTCTCTCTCTGCTCTATCTGGTGGTATGTGAAACCAATCAGATCCTAAATAAAACACTGAGAACAGCACAAAATGTAAGCACAGAGAGATGTGTTATCTGTCTATCCTGATCCTAAGAAAGAACTAGAAAATTCAGCCTGTTTTTTGCAGCAACTTTTGTTTACTGATTTAAGCCAAAGATGGAGAGAAAAAAATCTTTTTTCTTCCTATTTGCTATTAGTGAAGAATGAAAAGTTTTTGCAAAAAGGACAAACACTCCCAACTAGAGCGGAGAACAGAAAGAGGTAATATTTAAGTGATTACAAAAGGATCCCCTACCCACCTATGCCCTCCCTTTCTAGGTTAGAGCTTGAGGTGGTTTTGTTTGTTCAGAAGCTCTTTTTGTAAAATCCAATAATTATTTTAAGGAAAACAGCTTTTAAACTTAAAATAAATTAATACAAACATTACTAATGCATATATTATATCCCCCACTGTAGCTCAAATTCAATTTAATTAAATCAGAACACGGCTAGCAAGAAAGCTTTGCCTGAAATAAATACGGTGAGGGCAATTGCTCTGTTCTGTTGCAATTGTTGCAGATTAAAAGCAAGAGGAACATCCCTCCACCAAAGGACTGTTTATTTAGTGTTTAAATTTAATTAAAGCCAATTCCTGTTTCCAACTGCCCTGAGACAAGCAGAATTTCCAGAACCATATTACTGTTTTGAACTCAACTAAAAAAAATTTTAAAAAGTAGAGATAGTGCAAAGTTGGAGGTAGAGGTGGGACATTGTTTTCCTTTAGATCAGAATTAGGAAATGCTTCTTACTTTCCCAATAACCTGGTGAATGAGAATATGTCTAGTAGAGATCGTCCAGTGGTAAGATTAAAGCAGGCACATACAAGTCTTTGGTATAAATGATTTAGTAAATACTAGGTATAAATGCAAGCTATGTATCTGATGGTGTAACTATAAAATACAAGCATTATAGAAAAATGCAAAAGAATCCATTGCTAATTACTTTGAAAATGCAAACATGGTTTTAATCAATAATAAGAAAGACTTTGTTCTGCCTGGGAGAGACTGAGGAGGAGGAAATGAAGGGACCCCCTTCAGCAAACACACTGTGTCCCGTTTTTGTCCTAAGAATACACATGAATACATTAATAGCATGGGAGCCAGCTAGCAATGTCATTATCCACAGGAGTGTAGAAAGTGTGTGAAAACTGTTCAAGTCACTCAGGAAATTCAGGTTAGTACAAGATTGCAAATAGCTCTTCCCTCCTTCAACATGCAGAGCATGAACATCTTTGCACTAATTATCAAGGCATAGAAACACAGCCCTGGTATCAAGTACAGCCTATAAATATGGACTCAAGAACAAGATTCCCAGGAAACAATTTGTGCAAACACAGTTTGGCCTGTCACCAAGTAGAAAACTCAGCTAGTACCTCCTTGCATTTAAGCCATGAGACAAGAAAATCAAACTAAATGGATTTTATAAAATCCCTAAATGAAAGCTTATATCCTTTTCTTTGGAAAAAGCAATGAAATAAGCCACTGACTTTTTTTATCCCTTACTCAGCCAGCATTCAAAATGCAGCACAAAGCAGGATATTTATCCCACCACCCTTTGCACAAATACAGATTTCCATAAAATCAATTAATCTTTGGGGTGAAAGGGGACTTGGAGGTCATGAAGCCCAGTCTCCCACCCAATACTCCCATAGCAAGGAGATTATCCAGCCTCTCTTCAAAACATTGCACTTGGGGAGCTTACTACTGTTTCAGGCAGCTCCTTCCACTGATGAATAGCGACACTTATTAGAATGTTCTAATATTGGGCTGAAATCTGCCTCCTGGTAATTTCCACCCACTGGTCCTAGTTTTGTCCTCCGAAGCATTTCGGAGTTCAGCCCTTCACCATCACCATGACAACTCTTCAAATATTTGAAGGCAGTGAGAGCCTTCTTCACCCAGCCTGTACATCCTCAGTTTCCACATCTCTTCATTTAGAGCGGAGCTTTCGTTCCCCAGGAAACTATCCTATGACTATATCCTATTTGGTAATGTCAATGTGAAAATATACTTAATGGAATATTGCATTTAGTATTTAGCATTGCATTCAGTATTGGATTTGGGGCCCGGTGTAAAGGCTTCTGTTCTTTCGGGGGAAACACACGTTTTCCTACGTGAAAATAAGAAATTTTGCTCAATCTCCCTAGTGATGCCTGCTACCAGAAGCATAAGTGTACACAACCCAGACACGCCAAGAGTGGAAGTTTTTGTTTTTTTTTTTTGAAGAGTGGAAGTTTTTTGTAGCAAACATTAGATTATGAGATTGACTTCAGTCTCAATAAATGCTGTCAAGCACTCATGATACAGAAGGCTTTGTGCTAGGGGATATGGAAGATACAAGATGTTCACATGTGGTAGGAGAAGTTACGTAAATGTACAAACAAACTACACAACAACATAAAAAGTGCTAAGTATCCTAAAAGAGATATAGAAGATTCTTAGATATGGAGAAAGAGGAGACCACCTCCCTGGAGAGGTCCGGGAAGGCTGCGTGAAGGATGTGAGAAGAGGTAGGATTTGAGGGGCTCCTGAAAGGTGGGTGAGATCTTAATAAGCAGAGGAGACTGCGGGAGAGTGAGGGATTCCAAGACAGAGCAGACACCTGAGGAAAAGGACTAAAGGGGAAACACAGTAGCCCAATCAGACTGATGAGCATGAGGCAAGAAGAGTAAGAATGAGATATAAAGCTCCAAAATCCCTTTCGTTGAAGGAGTTGGATATTTTTTAACACAATGCTTACCAATTATGTTAATTACACAAATTTGACAAATCACTTACTTATGGCTCAGGACTTTTTTACTCAATGTAGGGACGTCTAAGGCATTCATTTCCATACTCTCCCTGTTATATATTCAGATACAATTTGGCCCCATGAACTAGAGGTATAGTACATATGGATATTTTGGCAAGCATAATAATAACAGCTAAAATATTATATTTTATTCAGTACTATTCACATGCCGAGCACTGTACTAAGTACATGAATAAGTTTGTTTGATACTTATAATGTCCACATGAAGTAGGAACTGTTATTTTTCTTCTTATAGAAGAAGGAACTGAGGCACGGAGAGGTTAATGAAGACACTTGCCCAAGATTACACAGCTAGTGAGTGGATGGTAGAGGTGAGATTTGAATCTAGAAACTCTGGCTCCAGAGCTAATTTGCTATACCATGCTGCCTGTCACATCAAATATGTGGTTAATTATTCTAACAACTTGTTTATAACCTTACTAATTCAGGCTTTTTCAAAGTTGTTTTTAGCCTACAGGATGAGCTAAAGCAACTTTTTGGGTTTATATCTATGTGTTCATCTTCCGGAACTCTGACACCATTCTGGATACTGATTAAGGGGCTCGTTTAGGAGTTGAATCCCAAGAACTCTGAATCATCATAGAAAACAAGTCATGCCTCTGTGGCTAGCCAAGGGAAGACTTGCTTGTGGTAAAAATATATCTATAGATCATACACAATTCCTCCCATACCTCCTCTAAAGCACTTTCCATAATTAAGGGTAGACTAATCTCTCCTAGCTGCCACCCCCTCCCGGCTTCCAGGATGGCTCACAGCTGAATAACTCCAGACAGATAAAAATGTAACCTGCTGTTAAAATCCCTAGGAAAGAAAATTCCACAGCCACCCCCAAGGTAACAAATCCCCCTGTCTGACCACTTGGGGTGATGCCTATTCATCAAGTCAGAAAGTTTATTTACTTACATCCAGGGAAACTGCTTTGTCCTGATTTCCTTAGGGGCCCTCAGGTCCCTGAAAACCTGCTTTGTCCTGTGGCAGCTGGCGCTGTTTCAGATTCTAGGATCACTTAATTGGGTTGTGACTTGTTTTCTGGTCCTGACTCCTCTGCCACCAAGGAGACGCTGAAGTCAGCAGCCTGAGCAGAGAGGACTTAAGGGAAGTCTGTCCCTCTAGAGGGAGCTGTTCTTATCGTTGCCCAAAGAGCTTGGCCTCTCTTGGTAAATGCAACCCCTCCTTTCTATGGCAGCTGAGCCTAATGCTCTGATCATCTGACCCATCTTTTGGGGAGCTCGTTCTTCAAGTCCTCAGAAACTTGAAGGGCTAGGCTGCCTTGGGTAAGAGAGCCCCTAAATCTGAATTTCCAGGAAGCTTCAGTACCCTGGGAGTGAACACTGCACTGGGTGCTCGGGGCAGCAGGCCCTCCTAGGCCTCCCAGTCAGCAAGAACAGGGGCATAGGGCACAGCCACCCCTCCCCTCATTTCTTATTCTGAGCCATGAATTCTCCTGGTACTGCCAGATATGGGAGGTATAATAATGATCCCAACATTAAGACTCCACTCAGAACATTAGAGTCTCAAAATCACCAGACCCTCCTGACTCCAAACAACCTCCAGCTGTTTGTTAACTCTTGAGGTAGGGGGATGCTTCCACTCAACTACTCTTTATTCAACAAACATTTATCAGGGGGGTGTGGTGGCTCACACCTGTAATCACAGATCTTTGGGAAGTTGAGGTGGGAGAATCACTTAAGACCAGGAGTTCCAGACCAGCCTGAGCAACATAGCAAGACCCCATGACCCCATTTGTACAAAACATAGAAAAATTAGCTGGGAGTGGTGCTGTGCACCTGTAGTCCCAGCTACTAGGGAGGCTTAGCCTAGAGGATCGCTTGAGCCCAGGAATTTGAGGTTGCAGTGAGCTATGACGACATCACTGCATTGTAGCCTGGGCAAGAGAGTGAGAGCCTGTCTGAAAAACAAAAAACACCAACAACAAAACTATTTATTAAGTATCTACCAAGTTGCACCAGGTACTGTGTTAAGTGCTTGGGGACACCAAGGAATAAGGCACTGTCCATACCTATCAAGCTCTCACAGTCTAGTGGGACAAGCCGATTAACAACCAAATGACCATGTTAGACTGTTACAGTCCTATACCCATAGTGATGTGTTCATAGGCTATCATATCATAATATTCAGCAAGAAGTAAATAACTACCTGGAGAAGTTAGGGGATGTGAAATTTAAGCCAAGCCTTAAAAATGAATAGGAGTAGTCCTAGAAAAGAGGGGAATAGAATACTCTTACCAAAGAAAGCAACATGAATAAGACACTAAGGCAAAAAATGATAGATGCCATAGAAAAATATAAGCATTATTCAGAGAAGAAAGAGTGAGTCTACTATGGTGGGGAAAGGTTGAGGGAAGGAGGCAGACAGGGCCAGAGAGAGCAACCTGAAAAGTAGGTAGTGACCAGATTGTGAAGGCCTGGCCAAGGAATTTGGTTTCATTCGGTGGGCCACAGGGATCAGAAGAGCCAGGAATTCTTCTGGGTTTTAGAAAAATTCATCCTATATGGAAAAAGCTATGAAAGATGTAAGTACTCGAGGTAGAATTGCTCTAACAATCCAGGTCCTTTCCATTGTTCTCCCTGTCTACAGATGGGAGGAAGGGGTGGGGAGAAGAAGCAGCTGCTGTTCTGGGGGATCAGTCTCCTCTGTGGTCCTGAGGGGTAGCACCAGGTACCATGGAAGAATTAGATCTCACCTCAAGAGAAGGGACCCGTAAGTTTTGGCACCGATGATGGAATAGGCTGCCTTGAAATGCCTTCACTGGGTCCCCTTTGCTGCAAAGAGGAATTCCTATTGTTTGGGTTGAGCCGCAGGCCCTTAGTGTCCTCAAGGGCACTAAGGAGATATCAGAGCTGTAGGATCTGTGAAAGGCTCAAGTGCTATCACATAGGAGAAAGTGTTTACAAATGGTGACGTGCCGTGGAATTGGAGGGTTGTTGTCCTAGTTCACATTCGTCTTAAGTCCTTTAAGAATCACATATCATGCTAAGGACATACAAAAGCATTCCCATAAGGACCACTCACTATGATCCTACTGCTGCATGTGAGAAATACATTATATTTTTGAACTTTCTAGCTAAGGGATGACATGGAGATTTGTGGCTAATACACTATTGAAAATCAGCAAAGCAAATATTTACTAACTTCCTTTCATATGCCAGGGCCAAGGCCATAGCATAGATCAGCTTTTCTTTTGAAGGCTCTATTCCTAGCTTGGCAGAATAGCTACCACCATTGATCACCTGCTCGGTCCCAGACTTCATCCTAGCTGCTTTATTATAGAATCTTAATCCTTACAACAACCATACCAAGTAGGTATCATTATCCCCATTTTATAGATACTGAAATGAAAGTTGGGATATCTAGCTATAAAAGATGAAAGTAAGCGTACTTTCCAAAAGATGCCTAATAATCTGTTATTCTTAGTGAATGGAAGAGTTTGACAAGGAAACTCCTTTATAATATAAACCAGCAAATATGTTATGAAAACATATTTCCCTGTGCAGAGGGTAAATATTAATAACTTTCCCAAGTTCACATGACTGAAGGGCGGTAGAGACAGGATTGGACCCCAAAGCCATCTACTGCCCACGTCCCACATCTTCTCTGAGCTGCTGTGCTGAGGCTGGGTGAGCTCTGAGGGGTGCTCTGAGCACCAGGGCTGAGGCTGAGGCCGGAACAGGGAAGACAGCAGGTGCAGAGTGTGGCTATGGGCAGACGTATCATTTAATACACTTTTTCTAAGTTCAGTTGCTTTCATTTCAGTGTTTCCTCAACTACTTTCTAGAATAGAGAGAAGAAAGGGTTACCAGACTCTGGGAGGCCAAAGTGACTCACCTTCTAGCTCTGCCTTTACAGCCCTTTCTTTGGAGGAATAACCTAGGTCAGCATCCCCCAAAGTGTGACTGGGGAAACATGAAGCTACTGAGAAGCAACTTTTTAAAAAAGAAAAAAAATATGTGTTTAGTTTTATGTAACTCAGCAGTTCCAACGCTCACTTGATCCCAGAACCTTTTATTCGTAGTTCACAGAACACTTGGTGACGCAAGCTAAGGACACTACCCAGCCCTCCTCACCTCTCCTAAGACAATCCAAATATCGAGGTGTGGATTAGTCTCTCAGCAATAATTCAACCGCAGCCATTTGCCGGCAGCTTGGGTGTGAAGAAACAGAAAAGCTGCCAAGTATTAATGACTGATTGGGGGACTCATTTAACTCCATTGAGCCTCAGTTTCCTCATCTATGAAATGAAGGAAGCATAAGGTTGTCTTGGGGATCAATAAGCAAATGCATTGAATGGGTCAGTGTAACTGCCTGACATATAGCAAGACTCAATGAGTGTTAGCTATCACTTTTTTAAAGTATATTAAATGCTGAGACCACGTGAGACTTGTGAAATACTTTATAAACTATATAGTAGTATATAAATGTCACTGGTTAGTTGTTATCGTTATCAGAAACTTCCAGGTCTCTGTGAAATGCTGCCATCCAATTAAGTCCTCTGTGCCCACAGAAAATACTCAATTGTTAAAGATCGATTACTCAGCTTGTTAAGGCGTCATTGTTCATGTGGTTCTGACCCGCAGTGGAAAGCAGCAAAAATCCTGCTTTTCCTCCTCTGTAAATGGAAACTGCTTTTCAAGAAGCCACTTTCTTGTGAAATGAAAAGCAAAGCACATGGCTAGGGGGGCTTTGCAATCAGTAACGTGAGAGAACGAGATCATTTAAGTAGGTCATAAGAAAGTTTAAAACATTAATCCATGAGGATCTTTAGAATTTTTTGTTCAGGTGGTCAATTCCTAACTAAGTGACCTTATACTGGAATTTCAAATATCATGTAAAAACTAGAGAGGTACTAGAAAGTAATCCATTGTGTGCAGCTGGTGAGGAGCCCTTGTTTCTTTCTACAGTGGTCTGTGATAACAGGAGCTTCGTGAATGTTTCCTTCTCCCACACGTTTTGTTTGTTCATCTGGATTCTCAGAGGAAGCAGGTGACACCGTTAGCATAAGTCTGGCTTGTTGGCGTCCAGCAGGTTGGGGTCCAGGCACTTGGAACAGCATATTATCCCTCCAAAACAGGCTAACTGCCGACCAAGGTGCCCAGGATGTGCTGGAAGAAGCTGTGAAAACATGTTGTGGACATGGTGCACAGTCGTGCTTGCACCTGACTGTGGGCATGTGGTATGTGAATGCCGCCCACCCCCAGATGCTCCATCCCCCAGTCCTCTCTTGCGTTTGTGTGTCAGGCATGAAAACAGAAACCAGAGTGGGCTCTCGCCCTCCTGCCCTAGATCTCGTCTCTCTTCTCCCATCTACCCCCCCACTCCCCACCTTCTTCACTCCCTTTTCCCCAAAGAAAATGCCTTGTGCATGTTAATGCTTTCCAGTTTACAAAGCAATTTTACAGTTGCCCCTAACACATGAGCTTGCCAGCCCAGGTAGAGCAGTGTGTGTTTGAATCTAGCTCTAGGTCAGGCTCTGTGACTTTGAGCAAGGTTGACTGACTTCTCTAAGAACAGTAAAATTCAGGTAAGCATACCTACCTCAAAGAGGTTCTGGGAGGATTAAGTGGCCTGATGTATTAGAGCATTTTGCACAGTGCCTGGCATGGAAGTAGTACTCCTCAGAGCAGCAGCTATTAGTCTTTGGCCCTCTGAGTTAGGGACTCATCACATGTTTTACGTAAGAGGAGACTGAGGCACAAAAGGAGGCTGGACTGCTCAGGGTCACTGCATTAGTAAGATCCAGAACTGGATTTTCAACCCAGGCACTTGACTACCTGGGCACTTTTCACCACTCTGCCTCCTTCCTGGCCCTTTTGTCTTTTATTTTTTGTCCCATGGTCCACACAACCCAAGAAATGTGTTTCTTAGTTATATGGAGAATGATTCTGCCATGAGACTTGCTTCATTTTCTGGGTCTTATGGCCAAGAACTGATATGATTTCTGCCGTTCTACAGTGGCCAGGCTCATAGCTTTAAATAAATAAGAAAAAAATGTATATAAAAATACTATATACTTAATATTAGGCATATATACATGTATTTTATATATAATAGACATCTATACATATATGCATATATGTATATGTGTACATGTATATGAAACTACATATAATTTTTGTGTAAGAAAAATTAGACAAACTGTAGGTAAATTAGTTATGGAAAATCCTCAGTGACATTCAGGGTCACATTCAAGAACAAAGCAGAGGCCATTCAGTAATGTGAGAGAAGAGAGAAAACAAATTCAGTCTCCATGTGATTTCAACTTAGCTGCAGCACTGCTGATTCAGGGTTTTCATTTCTTCAAAGAAATATTTGTAGTAGCTTTTGTATTTCACAAGCCAGTTTGTGCTTAATGTTTTATAAATACAAAATAAGGATACAAGTTTTAAAAAGAGCAAGAACACACAATAATACTGAATAGTGCTGAGAAGGCATCATAATTGGGAACAATATATTTGATGTACCAGAAAAGAATTTCTCTGGATACAGTTTGGACAGCTATTATCTTAGAATTTGAGAAAAATACACATAAACTATGAAGACATTATCAAATATAATCATGTTAAGAAGTCAGAAGACAACTAGTTTTCTCATAAATAAACAGTCATAAATAAAACCTACCTTTTATTACAACCTGTCTTGAAAAATAGATGGAAATTTTCTTTCAGATTAAAATTAATCTCTGTAATAGCCCTTTAAAATGCATTTTATTAATATTAGACCCATTTGAAAAACCTCAAAAGTGGAGAATGTGTTTGGGAGTGAGGGGTATAGGTAGTTTCTTTGATCCTCTGGAGTAGACCCAATAGTTCTTAAGGGTAGTGTCCTTATACTCTGACTTCCAAAATCTTCCAGTCTTTGTAGATTGTTATTATAGGGACAGGAAACCTCAAAAAATACAAAGGCATCTCCCTGGGACCATGGTATACATGAGTCATTTCACCCAGAGTAGATTTTTTTTCCATCTAATGAGGTACTTTTAATCGTAAACAGTGCAAATAATATAGAAATAGATTGTAATGAATAAACTCCCCAAGTTTTAGGTTCTAAGACTTAAATTATGTTGTAATAGAAAGCTATAGGGAGATGTGTTTGAATCCTGGCTCTCCCACTATGAGCTGTGTGTTTTTACACAAAACATTTATCCTCCATGAGCCTTTGTTTCCTTGGTTATAAAGTGGAGATAATAATACATACCTCAAAGGTGCTATGAGGAATGGGTAAGATGTGATACATAAAAGCTCACAGCATAGGTTAGACACACAATCGAGCTCTGTAAATGTTGGCTGAAATGGAATACCAATGGAAGCTGAAGCTAGACATGTCCAGTCCTTACAGGCAAATATATGTGGCTTCCAATTCCCTACTGCCCCCACCCCACCCCAAATACCTGGAGTACCATTCTAGAGAATAGTGGGTTTCCAATCCATCAAACTGGTATTTCCTTGTGAAGATCTCAAAATTCTTCTTAGACATAACTGCATTCTCAGAAAGTAAAGAATCACGCATTTTCTTTGAAAGCAGCAGTTTCCAAATTTGAGGGGGTTTTGTTTTTCTATATTGTCATAGGGAGGGCATTCTTTATTAAACTGAAATTTTATGTTTGAGCATATTCTCTATAAAATCAGTAGAAGCTGTGTGTCTGTGAAGGAGAAGGCGTGTGGGTTTGGAATGGGGTAGCGTCTGCCTCCAGCAGGCTTGCCTTCTTTCCAACACCCCACCTCTTCCACATCCCCCAGAGACCCCCAACACAACTCCCAGAATTCCCTAGGATGGTGTGAAAACTTCTGTTTTAAAGGGACAAATAAGCCTTCCCGTTCTAGGGTAGGAAAGCTGTTAGGAAGAGTCTGCTACGGCACTCATGACAGTGATCCTGCTTTTCATCAGCTAAATAGAAACATACGTAATTCTGGGAAACTCAGGATGTTAGATACCAGTAGGGTCACCATCTATCGAGAAGTCACAACTGGAGATCCACACCCTTACACTTGATCTTACCCAAAAGGCCAAGAAGAAATCCCATGCCCTTATTATTTAAAATTCTTGTGATCTTTAAAACTTTCTTGGTTTTGTTAATTAAAAAAGGCTCAAGGTAGAATTTATTTTAACCTCACTTGTTAGCCTATCCTTAGTATTTCATTGGCAGTGAGTGGCAAAATGGAAGTCACATAGAGTATTTCTGAATTTGGGCATAAGAGAGCAAAACTGTAAAGTTCAATATTCTGCAGGTTTAAACTCATCTAATGCTTAACACCTCGTGGCAGACATCCTCCAAAAGACTCTAAAGTAGACGCAATCTACGTGGGTCTAAATTGAGCAAAGCAGGCATGGTAACATGGGAGTGCTGTAGACGAGGTCTTGCCCTGGTGTCACGTTTACCTCAATCTCCCAAGCGGAAGGAATAAAGAAAGTACTGTGCTTTAATTTGGGGGCTATTTATACACCTTAGTAATTACAGATGTGAAAGCAATGTCTTTTGTAAGAAAGTTCTGGCTAAAACCATACTTTTAAGGATCTGGATAATAGCTTTCCAGTAGCTATTTGTATTTCTCTTCAGATTGACTATCAGCAGTATCTTTATTTACAGAAATGTGCTCCACACAGTTAAATCTAAAGCTATTACATTTCAGAAAGAAGAAAGAATCCCTTTATTTGGTTGAAAGCAGGCAGAAGGATATCTGTACTAATCCTCTGCAGCTCCAAACATTTTCCCCAGCACCACACATAACAGTTAAATCATTTTAACTATTGAGTGAAAGTAAATAACTACACAGCACTTTGCAATTTAAGCTCTTCTTTTAAATAATACATATTACTGTTTTCACTTAAAAATTAATTTCCATGCAAAACCTTATTTTTAAAGGCAAGTGTTAACAATACAGAAGATGCACTATTTCCTACAGAGAATATTATCCATTAATACAGCTTGCTTCAATCTCTTGGAAAAGGGGCCCTTTCAATTCAGTCAGTTGCCTCTAACTTATAAATTCAGATCAGTCTGAATTTGTTACACTCTGCTCATTTTTACCCTTTTTCATCTAAAAGCTTAAACTAAAGAGGTTTATTTAGTCCTAGACTTTGTGTTTGCTCTTAGAGAGATGCAAGAAAAATTTCTTGAAAGAATCATGTTTTGCTAGTTGCGAACTGTAGAGAAACAGAACATGTGGGGCTGGGAGACGCTGGGAAGACTGACTTAGAAACAAGCCTGCTGCTCAGCCTTCTGGCTGAAGATCTGAAAGCGCCAATATTCTGGTCTGAACGGGTGGCTGAGTTGCACAAATATCCACGCTGTTGTGTGATTAGTCACAGAAAGCAAAACTGTGAGCCATTGAAATGCAAGCAAATTAAAACAAACAAACGAAAACCCAAAAAACCCAAAACTGTAATTTAGTGCAGCATGCAGGGATAAAATGCTGTTTCATTGCCAATGGCCACAGATTAGACTCCAGTGCTAGCCAGGAAGTTTAGAAATTCATAAGACAAGACTCAGATTCAGGAGGAAAGAGCAAACATATGCATCAACTACTCTTGCTTCTCTTGTGTCCTATTGAAATGGTAGAAAAGTCATTCATTTTTTTTAATGAGACCAGAACAACGTTGGTTAGAAAGGAATCAAGCACAAGAACAGAAAGTTCAAAGGAACCAGGAAGACAGAAAACAAATATGATCAGATGAACCAAAAAAAAAAAAATTAAAAAACGGAGTAGGGAAAATAGCACTTGGAAACCATATTGTTCAATGCAACTCCAAGATCTAGGCCAACTAACACAAATGGGACCTGGGACACCCATCAAAGTAATTAATAAAGAACTGAATGTAGAACAGCTGAGCCAATTGGTCCCTTGCAATTTCCAGAGTTATAATGTCTAACATTTAATGAAGACTCACAAAAGTCAGGTACTCATTGAATCTTCATAACAACCCTCTGAAGTAGGTACTATTATTATCCTATTTGTTAAACAAAGAAACTGAGGCACACAGATGATAAGCAACTCACAGTTGCATGGCTAGTAAGTCATAGAACAGGAATTCAAACTTGAGAAGAGTTTGGATCCAGAAAACATGTCCTAAATAGCCATACTGTGCCATACTGCCATAGAAGGCCAATTGAAAACTACCTTTATGAAACTGGGGGGCTTTGGAGTCAGAATGGCAGGCCAAGCACAAGCTCCAGCCTCACCTCCACATACCATCCCTAGAAATAGCAGCAGCCAAAAATGTTAGTATTCATCTTTACAGTGAAAAGGAATGCACTGTCCCTAGAAATAATGGCAACAAAAATTTTAGTATTTATTTCTACAGTGAAAAACAAGGAATGCCCACATAGAACCAGAAACTTTGAGGACTCCTAAAAGACAGAAGTCAAATGCGATCAGATTAAAGAAGGAAACTACAAACCAAAGCATCTACAAGAAAGAAAGACTGCTGAATAAAAAGGAGAAGGAGGCCCAAAGGTGCTTGAAACTCAGATGTGGCAGTTACTAGAGAGAGGAGTGGCACTTGGGGCAGCTAATGGGACAGGCACTATACCCAGGACTATGGGGCTCAGCAACAGAAATGCTGGCCCTCAGTGAGAACTATGACTGCAGGGACTTGGGTAACAGACACAGAGCAGAGGCTGGGTAAAATGAGGGAGAACAGGTATCCAGGTATCCACTATACCAAGAAGACTGCTTACACGTTCTAGCCGTAAGCACTTCCGTCCCTCCTCCACAGTCCTGGAGAGTATACCTCACCAGACAGCACACGCTGACCCTCTCCCAAAAGCAAGCTTCACAGACGAACAGGGAACCTCCCATCTGGAGAAGAATGCAAAACCATGAGTCACTAATATTTGATGTAGAGGCACCAAACATAACAAATGGAAGCACTTGCACCCTGAGGAAATAGAGAAAACAGAATAAAACTTTAGGATAGGTATCAACAATATCCTCAAAGATGTAAAAGTGAATATGACATCCATAAAGTATCAAGTGTAGATCTTGAAAACTAAAAATTGAATCATTTAAATTAAAAATCAAAAACTCAACAGGTAAACTAAGTAGCAAAAGGGACAATGAAAAGCAAACTAATGAGATAGATGATCAGATTGAGGAATTGACAACACAATTCAAAAGGACAAAGAGATTAAACATACAATAAAATGTAAAGAGGCTTGGAGGGTAGATCCAAAGCTTCCAATATTTATTGGAATATTGGAGATTATATAGCATTGAAGGGATAAAATATTCAAGGCAATAATAGAAGAACATTTTCTACTACTAAAGACGGGCATCCTCAAGATGGAAGGACCCACAAATGTCAAGCAGGGTGAATGAAAAATACCCATTAGGGTGTAAATTCAAACTCCAAAGATAGAGACAAAATCTCAAATGCTTCATAGAATAAAAATATCCTGATTCTGTATAAAAGAAACCAGAATCAGACTGACATAGACTACCTTATCATCTATAGTACATACATGAAAGAATGTTTTCTTGGAGCTGTTGCTTAAAAACTCATGTGGAAAATTATTTTGAGCCTAGAATTCTATGCCCAGCAATCTCTCAAACAAGAGTGAATCAAATTGAAGACATTTTTGAACACACAGGAATCAAAACTTTTTTTTAATCTATGAACCCTCTGTCAAAGAATTATTAAAAGTTGTACATCAGCAAAAAAAACAAGCAAAGAAAAAGTGATTAGATCCAAAGAAGCAATGATAAGTAAAAATAAGATGAATAATATCTTAAAATATAATATATGAACTATATCTTAAATATACTTTCATAAGATATAATACAATTATTATATATAAACATATAACATATATTTATGTACTAGTAGATAATATTAATATATAGTACTTTATATAATACACAAATATAATAATAATATCAATAAAAGATACATGTCAAGTATATAACTATTCTTAACAATCTGGAACTAAAATTCTAGATAATCTCAAAAAGAGAAATAGCTGGAAGACATGGAGGAGGAAATGCCAGCATTTTAAGGTTCTTATCTTTTTTGGAGGAGAAATTACATAGATATTAATTAATTTAATAATATTGACAGGAAATATATTTAATTATTAATATTCAATTTTTAAGACCATCCACCAGAAGATTAGAAACATAAAGATTGCAAAGTTTCCACATTTTAGGATGGGAGGTGGAAATGAAACAGGAAAATAATCTATACTGAAAGAGGAAACAGAAGGAAAAAAGTTCTTAGAAAGAAAGACAACTGGAACACACAAAATAAGATGGAAAGTAGAATAAATCCAAATATATCACTAATTACAATAAATATGAATGAGTTTTAAATGGTGTAAAATAAAAGACATTAATTCAACAAGCATAAAATGAGAAATTGTAACAACAAAATTTTGGAAGCTGGAAACAAAGATAAATGGTTACTAACTTAGCAGACCTGAGACTAAAACAGAAAGTTCTGGATTGGGGGAAACAAGACACAGCTGAGGGATGAGTCACCATATTAAAAACAGAGGGATAAGTGAAAGTCTAAGTACACAGAGAATCTTGAGACCCATCACCCTATTCCCAGCATGTTTTCAGTGATGCTGCTATCCCCCAGGCAGAATACTGGGAGATTCTTTTCCGGGGAATAAGAATAGTCAAAAAAAAGAAGAAGGAGGAGGAGGAGAAGGAGAAAGAGAAGAGGAGGAAGAGGAAGAAGAAGAAGAAAAGGAGGAGGAAGAAGAAGAGGAAGAAGAAGAGAAAAAGACCTAAGGATACTGACATTAGAGATTTCTCCCAGTCAATCTTTCTGCTTCCTGCTGGGCTACCTAGGGTCAGCATGTCCTACCATGTTCACAAAGCTGCCCATCAGCTTGTTAGTGCCCCATTCCTAAATGAGCATAGAGCCAAGGATCAATATATATCTGAGGAGAGTCTAATGGGAAATATCAAAACCACACACAGAATAAAGCAAGTTGGAAGACACAGAGTCTGTTTTAAAGAAAACTTTTAAAAAATTGATTGATTCATTCATTCATTAATAATCTCAGAGAAATGAGAAAGTATTACACCCATAAAATAAGAATAGGATCCTTTTAATGAGGAGCATTCAGAGCAAAAAAAGATCTCTTAAAAATTAGGTATATATGAATAAATTTTAAAATTTATCTGGGAAAAAAGAAACAACCCTAAAAGCTTTTAAAGTGTAAAAACAGGTTGTATGCAAAGAAAAGAAAATCAAAATTGCATCAGACTTTTCAACGGCAAAACTGGAGCCTTGGAGAATGGATCAATGTCTTCAAAAATCCTGGGGGAAATGGATTCCAACAAAGAATTTCATATCCAGTTAATTATTAATTAATTATGATGGCAGAAAGTTCTCAAAAAGTTATATTCCATGCACTCTTTCTCAGGAAGCTACTAGAAGAAGTATTCCTCCAAAATGAGTAAATAAAACAAGAAATAACATACGGGATTCTGGAACAGGGAATTCAACACAAGTGAAAATTCCCCAAATTATGGTGAAAGGAGACCCTCGAAAGATAGCTGTGTAGAAAGCCTGGGAAGAAACAAGTCCAAGTTGGAGAAGTTCAGATATTTCCAGAAGAGAGTTCTGCAGAAAGAAAAAATTTATGGCATGTCAGATGTACTCAAAGACATCAAAAGGATATTTAAACAATCAGCAAAATTTGGGTATACATTAATGATAAATATATTTTAAAAACTGAAATAAAAAAGGAAATAACTCCAAGGAGAGCAAGAAGAGGTGCAAGAGAGCTTTGAATAAAGTTTACATGGTCTAATCATGAAAATATAATATGGATCTAATCAAAGTTAAGTAAAAATTTATCAGAAGGATAGGAAGAATGGAAGACTGCTTGGGGAAGTAATAAAAGAATGCTAAAGTTCAGTCTCTATAATGAAAGGTCAATAGATAATGCTTCAAACAAACAAAAAAAAGCAAGAGGTGGCAGTAAAACATGTTATATTTAATAAGCCTCTTGACTGTTTTATTCAAAAACAGAAATAACTGGGAAGGACTCTTATAATTATTTTGCTAAAAATAAATGTTTAAAGACTCACACCTACCTACAAAGAAATGAGAAACACACTGACAACAGGCCATCAACAGCACAGCATAGTAGACTACCAAGCTGATAAATATATTTTTAAAAACTAAAATTAAAAAAGCAAATAACTCCAGGGAGAGCAGAAAGAGTTACTCTTCCAAGATCCAAGGAAAAATAATTTTCAACCCAGAATTGTATACCTATCCAAACTATCAAATATTGTAAGAATAAAGATATTTTCAGCTATGTATGGATTCAGAAAGTTCACATTCATGCATCCCATATGAAAAGTATTTCCCTAAACAACACTTCAGCAAAACTAAAAAGGAATGCAAGAAAGACTATGACATGTGATACAAGCAACCATGGCAACTGAGTATTACCCAAAAGAAGAAAAAAAACTGAAGATGCAATTGGGATATTTTTTTCCCAGTAGTTAGATTTCATAAACAGTACTATAGTTTGTTTGTTTTTTTAATGAGAAAAAAGAAAATTTGATTTGGGCAATAAAGAATATTGTAATACTGCAAATGTTATTTTAATTTAAGTTTAAAGTTTTAAAATCAATCTACAGATAAATCAGGGAATGCTAAAGATCATCAGGGAATGCTAAAGATCATATTCTAAATGTTATAAACTTTGACCATGAAAAATAAAATTAAAACTCTTTTTAAAAGTAGGACATTGACTGGGGTTGTGGTTAAGGTACTATATATACTCAATTCCTTATTTTTCATAGTTAAGAATTAAAAGGTACCATCTAAATTCATGAATTATAAATTATGAATCATAAATATTTTATTTAAATTATGGGGAAAAGTACCAGAAGATATAAAACAGAAGCAGTTAAAAGTCGTACCAGTGCTCCGTTTGGGAAGTGGAATTAGGAGCAGGAAGAGATAACAACAATTATGACATTTTTCATTTTATATATTTTTTTCTTATGGTTTAGATATTTTTACTGTGCCTAGATAAAACTTTAATTTTAATAAAAGTCTAGCTTAAGACGAAAAACTAAAATGAAGGTAGATCCTCACCAAGAGGGAATTGGTAGTATATCCTCCAATAGCTCACAATGTATGCACACGATGGAACCCTGTGTGGATTCAGGGAGGACCAAAGGGAATCTCAAGCCTCTCGTGGAAGGATGTCCACGATGTGATATTGGTGAAAATGGTTTCATTCACTTGTTAATTAATTTATTCCATCAATATTAATCAAGCGCTTATTATGTGCGTAACACAGTGATAAGCACTGGTACACATCAGAGGATAACAGTTCTCATGTAGACACAGAAATGAGAAATTTCAACAGGGTTTGAATCCACACCTTTCTGTCTTTAGAGCCTAAGCATTTAGCACCTACTCTATACTAAAGGTGAAGTTCCCAAGACTGTGAGAAACAATAGTAGACAAATGTATTTATCTCATGAGGTAGTAGAGATAGGCGGGGCAGCTTAGAAAGCCATGGCTGTGACTAGAATGCTAATCCTTGGGTTAGGTAGAAGTTAATTCTGGTAATATGGGATTCCTTTGCTTTAATAAGAATAATGTACTTGAAAAGTCATCCCATTATGTTTCTTAGGCAGCATTTAGTCACTTATTTATATCATGGGAATAATTAGGACTCATTTTGCAATTTATAAAATATGCATAATAAACAATTTACAATATTAAGGTCCATGATTATGGCATGTAATTATAGCATAATGGGGTTTTTTTTACAAATGTTGATAAAATTAATCTTTTATTTGATTTTTAATAATGCCTTTTTTAAAATCCCAATGTTTAACTAATTATTAATATTTTCCTTTCTGTCTAACATGTTTGGTAAAACTCCTTCCCCTTCTCGTGGAAGTATTTTTAAAGCTTTGGAGTCAGAAAGGCCTAGGCATTCATCTCAGCTCTACCACTCTCTAGCTGTGTGATATTGGACAGGTTACTTAACCTCCCTGCACTTCAGATAACCACACGTAAAGCAGAAATAAGAAGTTCTGCTTTGCCAAGTTAATTTGCCAAGTTCTTTGAGGAGCAGATATAATGTACATAAAGCCCCTAGCACGGGGCCTGGAACCTGCATAGTGGTGATGATGACAATAATACCAACAACCTTTATTGAGTGCTTGTTATTTCCAGGCCCTTTTCTAATACTTTATATGAATAAACCCATTTACTCAACAAATAGTAGCAAGCACTAGTCACTGTTACAGTAGTGTTCAGTCTGAGGACTGTGTTCCCATTCCACCATTTCCCTGTCAAAAACACAGAGGGCTGGAAGCTCTTATGACTAAAACATCTTGTAGCTCTTTCGTATTTACCTAAATGAGTTGAAAACTATGTCAACACAAAAACCTGCACACAAGTGTTTATACCAGCTTTATTTATAATTGCCCAAACTTAGAAGCAACTAAGATGTTCTGGTGACTGGATAAACAAACCGTGGTGCATCCACACCATGGAATATTATCCAGCAATAAAAAGCAGTGAGCTATCGAGCCACAGAAAGACATGGAAAAAACTGAAATGCATATTGCTAAGTGAAAGAAGCCAATGTGAAAAGGCTATGTACTGCATGGTTCTGACTACATGACATTCTGGAAAAGGCATACCATAGAGATAACAGAAAAGAGCAGTGGTTGCCACGGGTTTTGGTGGGAGTGGGGGTGGGTGGGAAGGAATGACTAGGTGGGACACAAAGGATTTTTAAGGTAGTAAAATTATTTTGTATAATACTGTCATGGTGAATACATATCATTATACATTTGTCAAAACATGTAGAACACAAAGAGTGAACACTAATGTAAACTATGGACTTCAGTTAATAATAATGGATTTAATATCAGTTTTAATACTGGATCATCAACTGTAACAATGTACCACACTAATGTAAGATGTTAACAATCGGGGAAGCTGCGTTTGGGGGCTGGGAGCAGCAGTGTGTGGGAACGCCATACTTCCCACTCAAATTTTCTATAAACCTAAAACTGCTCTGAAAAATAAAGCCTATTAATTTTTTAAAAACATATCAATTGTACACTTTAAAACTACAAAGTTGTTCCAGAAACTTAAGTAATGAAAATATTAACTTTCCCTTTAAAAAGATCATTGTAAATAACTAAAAGTTGGGAATTGTCTTACTTAAGTAAGATTAAATGTAATTGAGTTCATTGCTATGTTATCAGTGCTTATTTTCCACACACACACCTGCACACACACACACACACACACACACACACACACACACACAAAGAAAGAAAAAATTACTCAGAGACTAAATAAAGGGTCCAACTTCCTCTATGCCGAACAGTCTCAGATACGGAGGAATCCGCAAGTCGCTGATTCTTAGATTATTGATTGTGGTCCACACAACAGCACCACCAGCAGCATTTGTGTCACCTGGTATTTGTTGGAAATCCAAATTCTCAGGCTCTAGTCACTTGCTGAATGAGTGGCGGGGCCCAGCAATCTGTGTTTTAACAACCTCAGGTGGTTCTGCTGCAGCTAAAGTTTGATAACTACTGCTCTGTGTCAATGAATCTCTACCTTTTTTCAGCAGACACATGATACATGAGCAGAAGATCCCAGGCTTGATAATGGAGCTTCAGCTCAGGACTACGGTGAGGTCAGCGAGGTGCCAAAACATGCAATAATCACGATGAATAATATTTTAGTGTAATATTTAAAAAATCAATATTAATGCAAAAAAATGCATGATGAACAAAATACCAGAATTTTCAGCAAAGACAGGATCAGTGTTACGGATATTCCCTTTCAACTCAGGCCGCAGTATGGTTCTGCAGGCACTGCTTCAGCGCTTGGCGAAGGCTCAGGGCTGGGGTCCCTGATGGCAGCGCCAGCCCTCTCTCTTGACTGGCAGCACACACCCACAACCGTCAGAGTCATTGTCTCTTTTCTTTGCCTACTTAGACCTCCCTCACTATATCCATTAAAAAGTTATTCTAATTGAGTGGAAACTATTAGCATTTCTAAAAGAAATTAATTACTGTTCCCACGAAATTTACATTATCCGTGGGAACATTGAGTCTACACACAGAAATAGCAGAGAAGCCACAAAACTGTCTCTCTCCATGCAAGCTACAGCAGCGCTGAGTGTTGAAATTCTGAGGAATCACTAAGAAGAAGGGCAAACTGGGCCATGTGGAGTTCATTTGATCATGTCGTAAACGTGCTTTGTGAACTGCCCGTAGCCACAGGAATGTTAGCTGGGTTATTATTTTCTTCCTGGGATACACCAGCTGTAAGCCATCTTTAGAAGGAAGGGAAGGCCTGTGGATGGCAGAGGGGGTTAGAGAGGAAACAAAATCTGCCATGGCCAGGAAGAAGAAATGAGAAAACAGAGTGCTTACCTCCTATAGAAATAGAGAAAACTGAGGTGAGAGGAGCAAAGGAGGTGTCAGAGGGAACGGGACACAGTGGGGAAAAGGCTGGGCTGGGGAGGCAGGTACCGCTCAAGCCTCAGGGCGTGGCTCAGCCTCAACCTCCCCTGGGATCTGGAAGCTGAGAAACTGTGGGTCCTGACTCAGGTTAGACATGACCAATAATTAAAAGGAGCAAATGAGGTTAAAAGTGAATCAAGTGATCATTTTTAAATTTCAAGTGAAGGAATCTGTTGGAAACTTAAGTGCAGTTCAAACTTGTTCTCTGAAGCGGGTGGCTGGAAGGAAGGGGGACTCCTACTGCAATTGTGTCTTGAAAAGAATTGCCAAGAGGAAGAGTGGAAGTTCAGTTTGGGAGCACTGATCAATCCCTCTGAATGGAGACACTTAGTAACGCGTTGGGAATCTACTCCCCCAGTGATTTTGGCAGAGCAGAACTTTGCACACTACTTTCTTTCAGAGAAACGTATTTGTCTTTCTGGGTAATTGTTGCTGAAGTCCTCAGCTGCAATTCGGCACTGCCCACAGGAGCCAGCACAATGGCACAAGGCTCAGCAGGTTACAGAAATGAGGGAGGGCTCCAGCCCGGGCTGACGATGCAGACAGAGGAATCAGGCTGGGCTAGGTAAGCTCATCCACAACGTGCTGCTAGGAACTAAGTTGCTCACAGATATTAGGGTCAAGTAAAAATTGAAAGGCACTATCATTGCTTTTTGCAACAGAGAAAGAAAGGACCTCCTCAGGGTTATCAGCATAACTTGTAAGAACTAGAATTATTTAAGATCAGTTTCCCACAAAGCGCCTATTAGGGAGCCTGAGAAGAGGTGAATGACATTTGAACAGAGCCTGAAAGAGTCTGAATATCAGGATCAGGGCCTCTCACCTGTGTTTAGCAAATTAACCAAATTTCCTGGAAGTAGGAAAGAATGGGAAGGCCCCCACAAAGCACAGACTTTGTGGAGCAGGATAAGGGGTGGATGTATTCTGGCAACAGACTCCCAGAGGACGGTGTTCACTTTCTCAACCTGTCACATTACAGTGACATGAGGTCATTCTGGTCAGAATATTCTCCATACAGGAGATCAACACAGGCTGACCAGGTATAAGAGAGGAAGCTACTGGCCATAGCTGAAGTGTAACTCAGCTCTGGATCCGATGAGATGATAGGACAACCTTAGGTCTACACACAGGGAGGGAAAAATATGGTTCTGAGAGGGATGGAGAATTCTACCAGCCCAGAGGCCATGCCAACTTCAGGGCTGAGGGCGAGGAAAGAAATTCAAAGCTCAGGTCCTAAAAGTTGTATCAATAAAGTAGATAATTGTGTTCCTAAAATTTTAAAAATCTGTTTTTAATCTAATATGCATATATTTATTTTTGTTTTGTTTCTCTTTTAGAGCTGAGTAATAGTCCCCTTTGAAAATACTAACTTGTCTCTGATAAATTGGGAGTAAAACATTCTTGTTACTACTGGAAAATAAAGACAAGGCTGAAAAGTTAAGATCTTTGCATTATAGAGCAGAAAGTTTTTGAGGATTTTTGATTTACCCAGTGATGTGATAAAAATCAGTCCTCGAGGAGAAAGATTTCAGCAGCAGTGTGCAGGATGAATTACAAGACAAGGCTGAAGACAGAAAGCCTAGTATTTCACACAGCTGGAATGATTTAAAACATAAGAAAATAATTGCTAGGACTTGGTGATAGTGGAAAGGGACAAATCTGAAAAAGAATGATTCAGAGCTATACGTTCATAGAAAACAGAGGAGAGATGAGTCCATGTCTTGACGAAGGCACTAAAAGGACAGCAATGAAGTAAGTGGGCAGAAGCGACTGTTTGAGGAGGCCAGATAATGGATCACTTCAGTGTTGGATTTTAGGGCAAGTGGGACATCCATATTTTGTGGACACTAGAGATATGGTAATGGAGAACAGGTGAGAGGTCAAATAAAATTTAGAAAAGAAGATACCCAGGTTGAAACTATGTGTATAGTGGTAGAGAAATAAGGCAAAGGCACAATAACAGCAACAACAATAATTACAACTTCTACTACTTACTGAATGGCTTCTGTATCCTAATCATTATACCAGAAGTGTTACCTATTTTATCTCTAGACCCTCAGATCTGATTGTCCTATTATCGATAGGAAATCGAGGCTCCAAGAGGTTAAGGGTCTTACCTAATGTCAAACATTGAACAACTACAACTAGATTTCAAGACTCCCAACTCAATGTTCTTTCCATAGCCTGTTTCATTTCACATATGGTGGTACAGTCTCCTTGACACAAAACGCTTGAGGTGGCAATATGAAAATATGGATAACATGGAAATATGATTGGAGTAACTTTAAACAAAAGAGAGTAATAAACATCAGGGTGTAAAGACTGGGTAGGCCCAACAGGGCACAGGCCTGGTATACAAAGAGGCCAATAAATTTGTAATGTCCTCCTATGACAATGAAAAGTTGCTAAAGGAAGCATTTTTCCCCCTTGTCCTAACCCTGACATGGGACAAGGGTAGGACTTTGAAACATAATTTTGTTTTGAAACAATTGCCTCCCCTACTGATGCAAAGGGAAAGAAGAGATCCAAACAACACCTTTAGAGAGAAGAAGGTCCAGTAGGGAGTTGAGCAGAGAGAACTGAGATGCTTTATAGCTTCATTAATAAATTCCCAGGACTCTCTCTCTGTATTATATATATTATATAATACATAATAAACAATATATAGAGAGAGTGTGATACACACACACACACACACACACATGCACACACACAAATTCAGTTATAAGCCCCTCATGTCCTTCTCTCTTCTCTTGGCTCCATACATTCCAAAGCCAAATGTAACAACTTCTATTTTCCTAGAGTTGGCTATAATAAGTCAAATGCTAAGATTTTTAAATCATTTTCATTTATCATGCATTTACTAATCAGTTAATAATACATGCTAATCTCTGGTGGACACTAGGATACAGAGATGAAGTAGACATTTCCTGCCTTCAAGATATGCATCGTAGTTACATAGGCAACCAGAAATTATACACATGATGAAGGCTATCACAAAAATATGAACTAAATACTCTGGACCTAAAGAAAGGAATGAAAATCTTGGCCTGGAATTGCAAGACAGAATATCATCAGGAGATGATGTTTTCTCTGGACCGTGAAAGGTGAGTAAATGTTTCTCAAAGGATCAAGGACACATAGAAAGAATGGAATATTTTAATTTGGGCAGAAATGGACTCACAATGTAACAGATAATGTGGAAAGGCATCTGAAGGATGTGTACCCTCCAGTCCTGATATTGAATGCAGGCCCATCCACTGGGTAGGCAAACAGCAGAAGCCCAGACAGCAGGGAGCATCTGAGGGTGAACAAAGCCATGGTGCCAGGGCTCTCTCTTTGGCCATGGGAGCCCAAACCTGGGAGAGACTTTGGCAAAAGCCAGCCATGGGCTCAAGACAGGGCACAGTTCATCTATGTATTAGAGTTCTTAAAGAAGCTGAGGTCCATGGAGAATGGTCTTATTCCAACAGGAGCCAGAAAAGGCCTGGAGAGCAGCCTTCTGATGCTTTAGAATACATCAGGCACCAGGTCTGTGACAGTAAGATTAACATGAGATACCACCCAGGCCGGGCACGGTGGCTCACGCCTGTAATCCTAGCACTCTGGGAGGCCGAGGCGGGAGGATCCCTCAAGGTCAGGAGTTCAAAACCAGCCTGAGCAAGAGCAAGACCCCGTCTCTACTAAAAATAGAAAGAAATTAATTGGCCAACTAAAAATATATAGAAAAAATTAGCCGGGCATGGTGGCGCATGCCTGTAGTC
>CAUYRT010044433.1:0-12590 GCA_963574885.1 Lepilemur ruficaudatus | reverse complement strand
ACTTTATTGAATACTTTTTATCCCCATCAGAAGAGTTAGATTTACTGATTTTTTTCTCACAAGGACTTAACAACTGTAAATAATTCACATGAAAGCAATTAGAAGGTGAGTGTCCCTTTTTCCTTTTTCTTTGTCCTTTCTTTCTCTCTCTCTCTCTCTCTCTCTCTTTCTTTCTTTCTTTCTTTCTTTCTTTCTTTCTTTCTTTCTTTCTTTCTTTCTTTCTTTCTTTCTTTCTTTTTCTTTCCTTTCTTTCTCAGAGTCTCCCTCACTGGAGTGCAGTGGCACCATCGTAGCTCGCTGCAACCTCCAACTCCTGGTCACAAGCGATGTTCCTGCCCAGCCAGTGTGCTTTTTCCCCTTACTCCAGGATCTGTAGAACTGGACATGGTGCCTCCAAACAAAACAAAGAAGCTGCTTCACTATTATGATCAAAGGAGCAGAACTCATTTGACACAGAGAATTAATAACCACAAAAATTTTACCTGAAAATAGTCTTTTCTGTGACCATTAGAAAAATTCAAACACATTCATTCATTCTCCACAGCTTTACAGTTTCAACTGTACCTAGAAACTTAGCCTCTGTGCTTCTATTTTCCAATCATCTTATAAAATGCATTTTCAAGTAAAATTCTTATACAAAAAAAATATTTACAGGGAATTCTCATTATCTGCAGTAGTTATGTCCTATGAAATTACTGTGAACACTGAATTAGCAAATATTGAACCTTTGCTCTTACAGGAAATATACAGGGTTAGGGTCCTTTGAACCTCCGGTCACAACATTTTTGTCAACTGACCATTGCATAACTTGTTTTATTCGCGTTTTGTTTGAAGATACCTTATTTAATATGTATCGTTGATTCATTAACATGGAACTCACAGGCAATAATACACTAAGTCATTCCTGAGCGAAGCTTATCTAACCAGATGCATTTTCTTTGTAAGGCACATTACAGCCTTTTAGCACTTAAGAACACTAGATATCATTTCAGCACTTCTTTTGGGGTTCATTTTAAGCAGGGAAATCACCAATTAAAGTAAAAGATTTCAAAAAAAATGGCACTACATAAACCATGAAAAGGACACTTGTTTACAACTTGAGAGCTAACGCAAGAAAGCAAAGTGGCGCCTTGTTTTACCTCAGCGGAGAACGTGCGCTTCAGCTAGGTCAAACTTTGGTCCTCTTTGGGCATGTGCAGAATGACTACGTAAGTGCCACAAATATTGATTGTGGGTTTAAAAATAAATTTTGCCAGTTCAGTGAATTTACAAATATGGAATCTTCAAATAATGGAGATAGACTATATTTTAAAAAAAAATTCATTTTCCAGGTTATTTTAACATTTATTGCTATTTTAGTTCACAAAAGAGGACTAAAATGAAACAAGTGGATAGAGCTAAAAAATAAAAAATGCAGGAGATATAGCCGTGTCTCAAAGAGAAAAACTGATTCTAATTGAGAAGAATGAAGGTTTCTGGATCTGCTGGTATTTATTCTTGATCTGGACAAATGAATAGGTTCTCAATTAAGAAGAGGGGTTTATGGACGTGGGACCACACAGAGATGTGAACTCCTGGAAAACTAACATGAAACACATGGTAGGGAGTGTGAGGACGTGTGGTGGGGGGGCACATGGAAGCCAGACTATGCAGATCCTTGAATGTCTTACTTAGGCTTTTATATTTCATTTTCTATGCAGTGAGTGAGTCATTTCTTACTTTGAAGAGCAAATGAATAGCCTGCAAGTGATGTGTATAATAGTAAAGTAATTTTGGAAGCAATGGAGTGACCGGAGGCTAAGAGATCAATTTAAAGATTGTTATAGTAGCACATACAACAGACAAAAATAAGGGACTAGATTCTAGAGAGGTTTTTTTATAGCTATAATAGAATTGAATTGGGGGAATAGTTTGGAGGAGAAGAGAGAAAAGTTAAAGGTGGCTACAAGCTTTCTAGTTTGGACGAGTGAGCAGATTGCGATGCTGTTTGTTAATAAAGGGAGAGGTGGTGGGATTAGGAAAGTGAAGGAAGATACAAAGAAATCATGTTATTTGAGCGTGAACTTTCCTGAGTTCAAGTAAACAATGCAGGTGGTAGAAAATGAACATGAGAGATGAATAATGAAAACACAATTTATAGAATGCGATATATCACTGCCCTTCTAATCGAGAAGCATATACCCTGGGGTAAGAGAAAAGAGAAAGGCATGAGTGTTTCCCCCACTCATCTTGGTTTCCACACAGCTCTAGCAGAGGAGTAGAGGGGCATTTCATTGTTTGATGCATTGTATTTTTCACTCACCGTGCTAAATGCAAGCCAACTACTTCATGTTGTGCTCTACTGAGGAAATAGTGATTTATTATAATTTCAGAGGAAAAATGGGTCATATTGGACTAAATGATTTGATCTCCAATATATCTTCCTCTGAAAGGATTTGCAAGAGTAATTTTTCTGGGAGTTTAGAACCTCATCTTTGGGTCATCTATGATACCCTCTTTGAGTCTTATTTTAGAGACCACGTAGAATCAGAGGGACAGAATGTACCAAATACATTTGGGCTTTGCTAAATTAACCTGTGTTAAGTGGATCTTTTATTGCACAACTTCTCAGACCGTATAATAATGTGCATTGCAGCTGCTCAGAAAAAAAAATAGTATATGTAGTAATATGTGCTAGTGAACTGTTTATTTTTTTAACAAAACCTCCTTACTGTGACCCAGAACGCTCAATTTGAGAAAAAGTATTCAAAGCTGATATTTCACTTACTATACAAAACTTGAAAATCTGAAATACGTCTATGTGTCCTTATAATTTCTTTTAGCTATGACCAAGAAATGCCATGTCCTGTACCACCAGCAAGGATGTATTTGCAACAAGATGAATTAGATGAGGAGGAAGACGAACGAGGCCCTACTCCCCCTGTGCGGGGAGCAGCTTCTTCTCCAGCTGCTGTGTCCTATAGCCATCAGTCCACTGCCACTCTGACTCCCTCCCCACAGGAAGAGCTCCAGCCCATGTTACAGGATTGCCCAGAGGAGATTGGCCACCTGCAGCACCAACCCGACAGGAGGTATGTTGTCACTAGTCGTCTTTGCTGACGATCAGATAATTTCCACTCCTCAGTGGCAGTTATTGAATGCTGTCCCATGAAGTAATTTTCATGTCACATCAGGCTTTTCTTGCAGTGTAATCCCACAGTAAGCCTCAGTAGCTAACATATCATATAATATTGTTGACCACTTAGTGAACTGGCAATCATAAAATAATGTGCATTAATACTCACCCACTAATGATGACTGCACTCATAAACACATGGAGATCATGTATATGGTTTGCTAATCCTGTGACATGTTATTGATGGTGGATATTTTTGTACTTTAGTTTTCCTTATGCATGAGTAAGTTACTTCTTTGGTTGGCAAAAAATAGATTTTCTCCTGTTCTTTTAAATTAAGTCCGCATAATGATTTGCTCCCTCATAGCTATAATGTCCCAGAAGAATGAGCTTGGTATATTCATTTTTGGTTGACCTCAGATTCTTTTATTTTGGTTTAGATATTAGGTTGAAGTTATTTTGTCAGCTTACTAAATAATATGTGTGTGTGTGTGCACACTTAGACTTTTTAAAACCTATATATTGAACATCCCTAACCAATAGATTTTTGTTATAGACAATGATTTCACTTGTCATTTCTACTACATAAAAGCTATCACTGCATCATGTTAGCTCTTCTCTCATTGTTGATGATTTCATTTGTACTATTTTATTGCCCCTGACACATTATATATATTACTTCCAGTATTCCTAATATCATTTGAAACTGAGTATATTATTTGTCTCAGAAGATTTTCCTTCAGTCTTCTTGAATGAATAACAAATTCTGGTTTATGCTGCTTGAATTTTACCCTGTAGGTTAAAACAGAATTTTGCTATGTGTATTAAATTATTATATCATTAAGGGGTTATCATCAAATTCAAATAATATACTCTCTAAAAAGAAGGAAGTAGTTAAACCTTCTTCTATGTAACAAAGGGGGGGAGGGTTTGGATTGCCATACATTTAAAAGTAATATTATTAATCCATGGAACTTCATGAAGACTGAAAACAAATATGGCATCTCTGTTCCCTATTTCCCTATTAAGGTTACAGATCATCTCTGCTACTCTTATTAGAAGCAAATGAGAGCCTAAAAGAGACTATTTAGCTCTGAAATACCTTAGTTTTCCTTTCTTATTGTCTTATATTACCCATTTCCTCACCATTCCAGTCTGTTTTACCAGTGCTATCCAATTGTGTTACCAGTGATATCCAGTATCTTCTTCCTGGCTGGCTCTTTTTTTTTGTCTTCCTTATGGTATCCTTTGTACCTTCCTCGTAAGCAGAAGTAGTTGTACCTTTACTTGTCTTGACTTTACAGCCTCTTCCCCTTCATTCAGTTCTTGCTTCTCTCCACTGTTAACTCCACTCCTTTTAAATTTTCCCTTTCCTTGGTCTCCCTTCTATTTCCTCTCCTACCAATTGGTATCATTTAACTCGTCTGTCTTCCTGATTCCCATTCACACTTCCGCCCGCTGAATTCTGGTTTACAATGTTTTGCTTCCATCAGTCTGCTGAATGTAACCTCCTAATGGTCAAATCCAAAGGCTTCTCAGGTTTTATCACAGTAAAGCTTTCTGTAATGATATTAATTTTATAAATTGTTCTGAGAATCAATGAGATAATGTATGTAAAGCGTCTGAAGCAAAGTATTCAACAAACATGAATTCCCTACAATGGTGCTCACCCTTATGCTATCATCCCATCACTTGATTCAGCTGTGACTTATATTCTGATGGCTGTCAAATTTATTTAGCCAATCTAGACCTTTTTTCTGAGTGCCACATGGTATTTCCATTTGGACTTTCCCACATGGCCAAATCCACATTCTTCATCCATGGGCTTGACTTTTCAAACTTGTTGCTTCTCCTACTTTGATGGATGTCTTGTTTAGAATTATCAACTATTATATATTCACCAATGTATAATAGCCAAGGAAATAGGCAAAATCATAAAAACACTTTTGTCATTCTGAAATCATCTTAATTATCCTTTTTAATTTCTTTCTATCATTCCACAAATGAAAGTATTTGAGTCCCTTTAATTCTAATTCCAAACTAACCCTTGATTTCATTCCTATGTTTTTATTCCTGTAGCTGCTAGGGCATACCCTCAGTCCCTGTCCCTTAAAATACGGCCGTATCCTTGAACCAATCTCCACTTTTCTTCTCTCTCTCTTTTTCTGACCACTCTCACATTATCTTTCTTTGCACACAATGAGTCTAATTATGTTCCTCCTGCAGGGGTGGGTAACCTAATTTGTCTTAAACTCATCAACATCCAGGTCTTGCACATGCTATTTCTTTATTGCCTGGCAAGCACGTCTCATCTTTCCAAGCCCAGCTCAAATGGCACTTCCTCTGTGAAGCTTTCTTCTGATTGCCTGGCAAAAATCAACTATTCTTCTCTCTACTCATCAGAAGAGTCTGTTCACATCTCTTTTACCATGCCAACCAATTTTCGTGTTGCATTAGCATTTTCTCTTTGTTTTTCTATTTCCCTGTTTACATTAACAGCTCTTTGAGGGGCAGGTTATGTCTTAGTCTTGTTGTTGAGTAACATAGAACTTTCTTCTGTAAGTATTTGATGAATGGAATCTGATGCTACAGAAGAATTTGAAGTTGACTTCCTACTGTTCTAGGCTGATGAAGACTTGTATGAACTTGAAGTGGATGTATATAATTGGGAAATACATTAAGTGTCTGAACTTATAATCAATTTAACTATATTCAACCTTTTTAAAAGGTATGATTTTTGGTTTATAAAGGTATAATGAATTTTATTTCTAGGTTCATTGCTGGAAATAACACTGGGCATTAATAAAAAGTAGATGAAAGCCTGTTGAAAAAACTCAGTGCTTTTTTATGATGAATATATATTCTGTATGTTTACTATGGAAATTTTTGAAAATACAGATGAACAAAATGAAAGTATAAAGGTGCCGATGATCTATGTAGTCAAAAACAGTCACTGTGAAGACCTCAGTAAAGATCCTTTCAATATTTCATCTCTATATATGCTCACATTGCTTTGAATTTATGAAATGCTGATATTATATTATAAGCTACTCTTTACACTGAAAAGTGTATTTTTCTATGTGGATAATTTTTTATTTAGACACTTGTAAAATGTGTCCTATAATTACTTTACCAATTGCCTTTATCAATTTCCTAATATTAGGCATTTAGATTATGTCTACCTTTTTGATACTATTTACGATGTTGTGACTCCCATCTTAATTGTCTTTTAACGAAGCCTTCTCTCAATCCCTTGCCCTATTTGAATGCCTGCCCCATTAGTAGATGACTTCTCATTCGTATCAACTTCCCATTTTTCTAATGGTACACTCACTGATAACTATTTCTCTACCCGTCTCATTCTAGAGCTTCAGAAGCATATATCCAAGTACTTCTTCCTGCAGATTTTTACTGCCTAAAAATTAATATCATTCTCAGAGATACACATATCTCCAGCCATAAATGCACGTTCCTAGTTTCAACAGCCATTTCCTCTCACCTGCATTACAGTAATGTTCCACTGAGTGGTCTTATGGCCTTTAACCTTCCCCCTGCTTCAATCTAATCCCTCCCTAAAATGCGACAGTGATCAAATCTCTCCCCTGCTTAAAATCTTTCAATGGCTTCCCATTTTCCTTAAAATAAAGGCAAGATTCCTTAATGTAGCAATTGAGGCCCTTTGTGACCTGACACTTATGTGCCCTCCCATCCTTCCCCATACAGTCACTTTCTGTGTTGTCTTCACTCTAAGTTTCTTCTAGTTCCTACACTGAGCACAGTTCTCACTCACCTCAAGATATTTGCACATGCTGTGCCATCTTCCTGGAATGCCATCGTCCTCTCTCTTTTCGGAATTAACACCTATGAATCCTTTAGACCCAAGATTAAATGGCTGATCCTCCTCACAGAATCTTTCCCCAATGTACCAACTTTGCGATAGGAGCCAACTCTATGTGTTCCCACAATGCCCCATGCATCTTCTGTCATGACGCTTACATAATACTGCCTTATCATTGCGCATTTAATTAATGTTGTTGATCTCCTCCACTGGGCTACAAGTCCCATCAGACAAGGGCCATATCTATTTTATTTAGCTGAATTCCTAACATAATGCTTGAGTTTCTATTTCTATTGTTGTCTAATAAACTGTTCTAAAACTTAGTGGCCTAACACAACCATTTCATTTTATTCATAGTCCTATGAGTCAGGAATTCTGAAAGGATTCAGCTGGGCAATTCATCTTCTGTCAGTGGGCTTTAGCTGCATTGCTGGGGCTGGAAAATCTACTTCTAAGTTAGTTTTTTGGCTCAATACATCTGATGTCCCTCAAATGTCAGATGTCACTCATATGCATCATGTCCCTCATACACATTATGTCCCTCAAATGTCTGATGATGGTTGACCTCTCTCTGTTCCACATAGTTGGAGTCTCACCCTCCATGTTCTCACCAAATAGCCCAGGCTTCTCATGTCATAGGATCTCAGGGTAGTGGCACTTCTTATGTGGCAGCTGGCATCCAAGAAGGCTGGAAGAGGAAGCTGCCAGGGCAGTTAAGAATGACACTCAGACCCGGGATACAGCCTTACTTGTGCCATATTCTATTAATCAAAGCACAGGGTCCTTCCAGATTCAAGACTGTAGAACTAAACTCCCTCTCTTGATGGGGGAGTGGCAAGTTCTCATTTCAGAAGATCATTTGGAATGGGAGATAGTGTTATGGGCATTTTGCAAAATACAGTCTGTCATGCCCAGGTACACAGTTAGCTTGTATTAAGCATGTGTGACTTAAAATTGAATCTTTATATTTCTTAAACTATAAAACATGTTATACTTTACCTAACCTCTTAGTGCATGTGATCTCTTTGGTCTAAAAATCTAGCAGTCTTTATCATAGTAGGCAGACAGTAAATGTTTAAAGGATAAATTCATTTATTACTTTTAAATTTATTGATTAGTGGCATATATAAATAGTGCAATATATATTAATAAAAATTACTGAGCTAAAACCATTATGACACTAAAATATTAATTAAATAAACATTAAAGACCTGTATTATTGTGGATTTTGCAACTATGGCATTCTAATGAACTTCTGGGATATTCCATTTTTGTCCAAATGGGGTAAACTAGATGATCCATATAATAGGAATCAATCTTCTCTTTTTTTCAGACAATAACTATGAAAGTAATATAATTAAATTTACTCATATGTTGTGTCCAAGTGTCTGGTACAATTAAATTTACTGCAGTCAATATTTGGTAAAAATCTCTTAAAAAGCAAAAAGCATTTTCATGTATGTAATAGAAATTTACTGATATTTTATTAATATAGACAAATTGGGGTAATAGTTATTATTACTTACACAAAGCCTTGAAGCTACATACCAGTGTTAGAAAAAAATCTCAAAGGTATGCATTTTCCCCCTTTTGTCTTTTGCCTGGTAAATGCAATGTGGTGAACCATATAAACACCTACTTTCGTAAATTAATGACATCATTCTGCTTTTCTCTTGAACATGTTTATGAAGGCATCATTTTTGCAGGAGCCTAGAGTGTTGTGATTCACAGTCACATACTTGTACATTATTTTAGAAGACGCTGAAACCCCTCAGGGGGAGAAATCTAGAGGGTTGAGGTTCATTTGCTGCAAGTCCCACTTGAGTGTAGCATCTTGAAATAGCTTTTTGTTTTCAAATAGAATATATTACATATTTCAAACTGTACATGTTTATCACACATTCCCTGGGCTTGCCTTATTTACAGATGGTTTGAATAAATTTTTCTGTCTTCCCTCAACATTTGTACAGGATGGTTGTAGTTAAAAGGCAGCCCTTGTTTAACATGAAGATATTTTTGCTCTACAGAACGTGAATTATCCAAACACAACAATGCTGGCATCCTTTCATAGTGAGGTTGGACATTCTACATCTTTCTATTGATGGTCAAAATTGTTCTCTTTGTGCTAAAAAGTCTTGCATGTCTTTTAAAAAAGACGTTTCTTGTGGTATTTTGGATGGATATGCTGAAGAAGGCTGTAAATTAACTTTTAAGGGTGGTATGTTAGTGCATTCCAAATTAAACAATGGTTTTTCTCCTATGTGTATAATACACTGCATATTGAAACAATTATCCATTTTAATCTCTTAAATAACTTCAGCTTTGACACATTTTTCATATTTCTTCTAGTGCCACACACAGACACATTAAAAACCACCCAGAAATAAAAAAATAACACATTATATTAAAGAATTTTGTGTGTATATATATATTGTAAATATGTACACACACATAATAATATATATTTACACACATTTTTGTGTGTATATACACATAGTTTTTCAAAATAAAGTGATATTTTTCATTTCTTGGGTTTTTAATGCATCTGTATGTAGCAAATATCTATCCCAGCGTTTATACACACACACACACACACACACACACACACACATTTGTGTGCATATATATAAAATATGTAGTTATATTTATACATATGTGTGTATAATAACCATTTCTGGAAGGAAGCTCATGACCTTCGAAATAAAATTTAGTTTTAAATCCTGCATTTGATATGTACTAACTGTGGCAACTTTGGCAAGATTTTTGATTGCTCTGAATTTCAATATCCTCTTCTGTAAAATGATAATTTAAAAACTAATTCAGAAAGTTGTTGTGGGAATTAAATGAATTAACATTGTAAAATGTGCTTAGCTACAAAGTAAGTGCTCATTAAATGAGTTAATTGTAGTATTTTCATAACCATTTATTTTTAACGTTTTCCATTTACGTTAATAAAACAGGTTTATTGAAGTGTCTCAATTCATTGGAATAAAAAGCAGAAAACATTTTTCTTCAAAAACTGCCATGCCACCCTAACAACTACACTGTGTTGAACTTACTTGTCCCTCTCTATAGTAGCAATCTTGACCAGATCCTGCATGATTTTGACCTCAGTTAGATCTGGACCAAATCCTTTATGGTTTTGACCTTAGTTGAGTCTTGAGCAGATCCTAAATGAGTTTTTTGTTTGTTTGCTTGCTTGCTTTTAATTTAAGACCCAGTTCTGCTAATTTTAAAACCTTAATCGTGCATTACCAGACATCCTTTGCAGAATGCACCTGTCTGTGGCTACAGTGGCATGGAGAGAGGGGGCATATTCTGCTTTTAATCACCTCTCTGTCCCTGCCTCTTGCAGGTGCATTCTCCTAGGTACTAAGGCAGGGACAATGGAATAACAAAAGAGCAAACTGGATGAAGATCCAATCTTGGTTTTGATTAGCCTTAATAACTATTCTCTCTCATTTTTATCTATGAGTATTAGAAGATTGGTTGGTGAGGGGCACCGGCACTCACTCACCGCACAGATGAAGGCCTCAATCCTGGGCAGCATCTCTAGGCATTTGTAGTTTTGGAATGATTCAGACATAACTTCAGGTTAGTTTTGGAATGATTCAGACATAGCTTCAGGTTGACTACCAGTTGGTGGCCATGTCTCTTTTAATTCCTCAAGCCATGGAGGTCACCGGATAGCATTAGCCTTTAATCTCAGCTACCCTCCAGCACTAGTGCTCAGGTTGGCAAGCTAGTGTGGAGTCCATCCTCTTTACGTCTCAGGAGTGCAGAATTTGATGAGGTGTTGTCATGACTCTTCTAGCTCATAGTTCCCCATCATGTCATGTCTCTAACTTTGCTCAAAGAGCACCGGGACTATTTAAAGTCCCTGACCAAGCCAGCCTCCTACCAGAAATCGCCATATGTCTTCCTTTTTTGCAGGCACCCTCCTAATTTTGGAATTATCTCTTGGCATTCTCCTCCCTTGGGAGTAACTTTTTTCTACACACCTTGCTTTGCACTAGAATCCAAATGCTTTCTGCCTTCTCAGCCATCTTATATTCCCTGTGGATCATGGTGTTGGGTGGTGTGAGTGGAAGGTCTGCTTTTCAATGGTGGTGTCCTTAAGTCTGTGAAGAGATGGTTGAAACCAGTTATCGGCAACTCTGTGAGCTTAGACTGTGGAAGCTACTTCATTTTTTCCTCAGCTTTGGTTCTTAACTAATTCCAGGACATAAGAAAAAATACCTTTAAACATTGTGTTCAACAGATAGACAGAATAGCAATAAACACAATAGAGTTTAAAATAGCTAATAACAGTTAGTGGAACTCATAAGTGAGTAAATCAGAGAGAAATTATTCTTGGCTACCATAACTTTTTTTTTAATAGGGTAAAATCTAAAGGAAATTGTGCATATATTAAATGTGTAATATTTTTTAATCCTATGAAATTCTACCCTTTATAGTCAAGATAAATGATTTCATTTGTATGGAATAGTAGGAGTGACAAGGAAAGGGAAAGAAACATATGTTTATGGACCAAACTGTTTCAGGACCTATGTCTGTTGTCTTTTTTAATAATAAACTATTGATAATATTTGAAATGCTTTAGGATAAAGTGTTTAGGCCTGTGCTCCCAAATAAGTATTACTTCTCCTTTTTAATTGAACATAATTCAAATGTTAAAACTTAAGAAGACTTATAGATAGTTGAGTGTATTTCTATTAAACCTGAATCAAAAGGTGGCCTAAGGAGAGTCTCTGGTTACTAGGTACAACTCTAAATGCAATCAGACTTAGTCATACTTTGATTTCCAGTTGTTTATTCTCAACAATTTAGCTCAACAGAAGCAAAGATCAAATCACTGTACTTGTGAATTTCTTGGATAATTTATCCTCTTCTGTCTTAAATAATGAGTTGAGCCAGACTTATTCATTTATCTTCATGCAGACGGCAGCCTGTGAGTCCTCCTCCACCACCACGGCCGATTTCCCCGCCACATACCTATGGCTACATTTCAGGACCCCTTGTCTCAGATATGGATACGGATGCACCAGAAGAGGAAGAGGATGAAGCTGACATAGAAGTAGCCAAGATGCAAACCAGAAGGCTTTTGTTGCGTGGGCTTGAGCAGACCCCTGCCTCAAGTGTTGGGGACCTCGAGAGCTCTGTCACGGGGTCCATGATCAATGGCTGGGGCTCAGCCTCAGAGGAGGACAACATTTCCAGTGGACGCTCCAGTGTTAGTTCTTCTGACGGCTCCTTTTTCACTGATGCTGATTTTGCCCAGGCTGTCGCAGCAGCAGCAGAGTATGCTGGTCTGAAAGTGGCACGACGTCAAATGCAGGATGCTGCTGGTAAGTCATACACCGTTCAGCAAGCTGGAAAAGAAAACCCGACGTGTTTATTTTATTTGCTGATTCTCTCCTATGATCTTGTGTCCCATACGAACTGTGTCCCAACTATTACTACTGTCTTTTTTTTTTTCAGGAATTTTTTTTTTTCTTTATTGAAGTATACTTTGCATATCATGCCTTTACCCCATTTTAAGTGTACAATTAAATGATTTTTAGTGAATTTACCAAGATGTACAGTTAATCACATAAATCAGTTTTAGAGGAATTCCTTTCCCCTATTGAGACCCCT
>CAUYRT010044432.1:0-17481 GCA_963574885.1 Lepilemur ruficaudatus | reverse complement strand
GAATGATTTGTTTTGTAGAGATGGGCTTCCTGCTCTCTCCTGTCTGCCTGCCTTAAGTCCACAATAACTAGATCAAAGAAATATAGAACCACTATACCTCTTTGTTATTCCTCTGTTAATTGGTAACTATCTCTTAGAACTTAGAAGTTAGTCCCTGAAAGACTTTGTAACTGTTTATTCACCTAGATAGATTAGAATTTGTTAGAGGCCCTTTGAAAGGACTTTTGACCCTAACCCCCTACCTGTTACTATGCAAATCTGTTACCCATAGCAACTAAACTATCTATTTGATATGTAAATCTGTTACTATGGCAACTGGTAATTGATATCTGTGATTATAAAAACCTATGTGAATCTAACCTCATGGCTGCACTACTGGCAGAGGATAGTGTAGACTCCTGAGTACCCCTGCTGTATCTAGATTTCTATATATAAAACTATAAAACTTTACCGTCGTCTCTGTGTAGTCTTTTATTTCCATTATTCTCTCTATTTCCTATCAATTTCTTATCCTCTGTGGCAAATACTACCTAAGGGACCTGGCTTTCGCAGGGAGAAGTAGCTGATCTCCTCGCGGCCTGCTGGTCCCCACACAATAGTATATCACAAACCTCCTTATAAGTTCCCCATTCACGATTTCACTTTGGCAGCAGAAGTTTTTCGAACTTCTTATTTCCTGGAAAACTCCAAGTTATCTATTCTCACCAGTGTCTCAGCCAGGTTGGCTAGTAACTCATTCTATGATCCTCTGACTCTTCATTCCAGACTTTCATGTTCCCAGCTCTTGCTACGTATCTGTGAAATATAATCTCACAATAAATTCTTTATTCACATATTTTTTTTAATTTTAAGCCCGCATCCTTAACTGAACCCTGACTGATTCATTGGTAGCATTCTATTTCTTGACCTGGGTGTTTCTTGCATGAATGTATACACCTTTAAAAAAATTCATTAAGCCCTACATTTATGATCTTTGTACTTTTCCAATTGTATTTTATACTTAAGTTAAAATCTTACTTATAAAACTCCTTCCAGGAATGAGATGAATATTCATGTCATATCAGATCAAATTTTAGTCTCACAACAGATATGCACAAACTATATATTCTTCCAGAGGAATAATACCATTTCCCTTTTTGTCTATGATACCTATGTATAATTTATCAAAAATTCTAAAGTAAGAAAATCTTTTGTAGTAATGTCTCGTGTGGTTATCTCAAACCTCATCAAATACCTTCTGCAATACCACCTGTAGAAGAAATCAGCTGCATTCATAGGTTATCATCTGAAAATAAGAATCAAGCTGACTGTTAATGAGATAAAATTAGGAATCTCCTACTTTTTACACAGCAATCTGGGCAGCACCAAGGAAATATGAAGATGAAGCAAGATGTATTTCTTTGAGTAATAGTTATCAACCAAAAGGAAAGAATCAGAGTGGACATCTATTCTATGTAAGTGTGGTAGGCTGAATAATGGGTCCAAAGGATATCCAAGTCCTAATCCTTGGAGCTGTGAACACTATCTTAAATAGCAAAATGAACTTTGCAGATGTGATTAAGTTAAGGATCTTGAGATGGGGAGATTATCCTGAATTATCAGAATGGGACCTAAATGCAATCACAAATACCCTTACAAGAGGGATGCAAAGGGGCATTTGACAGACAGAAGAGGAAGAAGGACATATGATGATGAAAGCAAGAAGAGAAAAGGTGATGTCGCAAAAGACCATGAGACAATAAAGCGAGATCAGCCTCCAGAAGCTGCAAAAAGCAAGGAAATGGATTTTTGCCTGGAGTCCCCTGAGGGAGCTCAACCCTCCCAATACCTTGATTTTGGCCCAGTGAAACCCATTTTAGCATCCCAGCCTTCAGCATGTTAAAGAATAAATTTGTCTTCTTCTAGGCTACCCAGTTGGTCGTAATTGTTTAAAGTTGTCATAGGAAACTAATACAGGAAGGGAGGAAAGTCTTCCAGGATTTAAATCAGTGTATGCATGAGGAATAAGCTATACCTTGAAAACAAAAAGAAAAAGAGGAAAGAAAACCAAACAAACAGAAATAATGGGAGGGTTTTTTGCATTATTTTAACTTAAGGAGAAGCAGGATCTAAAAACACAGTGAGAATTTAACCACATAGAATTAAAAGTCTCAGTCTTGATCATATTTCCCACAAAAGACCCCACGTTGCCTTGGCTACAGGATACCTCTCTCACCAAGGACAGCAATATTGCAATAAAAAATCCAAATACAATTTAATTAAGCCATAATTAGAGGCAAGGACATACTTGGCATAATAATTTCTTTATTGTGAAGGTCTAAGGTCAAGTTTGCTAATTATTTTAATTACTAAACAAGAATGAGGTCAATGTGAAATATTTTGAGATGAAATGCACTTATACGTTACAAATATGATGCATTTAAATTCTATCTTAAGCTATATCTTCTATCTAGCACTATAAAAAGCACTAGAGGTTTGCTCTGAAAAGTATCTACATTATTAAGTGATTCCTATGAGCCATTCCACACAATTCTGATGAAATTTAAATAATGTCAGGTAAAAACAGTCTCTAGCATGTCCTTATTTTTCTATCCCTTTTTAAGAATTATTTTCCAGGATCTTTGCTATACTTTCAAGTTTTCCAGCTTCTGACTTTACTTTTTCTTGTTTGTAAACTTGATTCAATCTTCAAAATAATATATCTCGTTTATTTTTCCTGATTCCCGCTGTGTAGTTACTAGTACTGCCACTTGAACTCGCTATCTGGAGTGTGGGCTCAGGCCATACTGGTAAAATAGTCTAAGTTTGGACTTGGCCTATGCACAGAACAGGGTTAACTATGTTACTTTACCTCTGTCCATTCCCAAGAAAGGCCTGTTCTAATGACTTTAACTGAGCTCTTGGCATGTTCTGTCTCACAGTGTTGTTTGTGTAGCCTGTGGCCTGTGACAAGCTTTACCATTTTATTCAGATAGTTTATACCAGTAAAGTTATTTATGGTCAACACCTGCTTTTAACCTAGAAAACTAGAGCTTCAGTAACTGGGGCCAGTCACAGGCACTGGAAGACTACCTGTGACTCAGCCCCCACAAAAAATGTGGACAATCAGGCTCAGTGGAACTTCCCTGGATGATAACACTTCACACATGTGATCACATAGTGTTGCTGGAGGAATTAAACTCATTCTGTGCTACTCCATTGGGAGGGAACTTAGAAGTTTGTGCCTGGTTTCATCTGGACTTTGCCCCATGAGCCTTTTCCTTTTGCTGTTTTTATCTGTATCCTTTCACTATAGTAGGCTATCACTGTGAAGATAAAAACTTCTAAGTCCTGTGGTCCTTATAGTGAATCATCAAGCTTGAAGAAAGTTTTAAGGACCCCTGATACAGCCTATTTCCCACATTTGGATCAGCAAAGGTTTTCCTCATATATTGTCATGGACAGTGCTACTAATTCATTCTTGCTCATTTCTTCAGCAAAGCATTGAAGACAGAAAAATGATTTAACAGAAAGAAATTTTAATAACAGGAGAAAGAAAACCTGTGAGTTATCCTTGCAACTGTCTTATAGTCTCTCACTGTTTTTACCTCATTATGTAACTGATTAAAATTTGTACTTGGAGGGCATGGGTCAACTCTGGCATTTTTTTGCACCTGTTTAAACTTATATTCTTATTTTTCTCATGGTTTCTTTGCAATTATTGCTTTAACATGCTTCCCTTTTTGGAAAGATAAGTTAAAATAGGATAATACAGTCTGTAAATGCACTTTACAAAGCACAGGTAAACAGGGTTAGGATGTACATAATTGAGTAAAGAATCCACCCTTAAATCCTCAGTTTTGGACTACATCTCCCAAAATTCGTATGTTGAAATCCTAAACCCTAAGGTGACTATTTGGAGATGGGGCATTAACGAAGGTAATTAAGGTTACATGAGGTCATTAAAATAAATCCTAACCTGAAATGATTGGTCTTGGTATAAGAAGAGGAGTCGAAGACACACACAGAGGAAAGACCCTGTGAGGACATAGTGAGAAGGCAGCCATTTACAAGTCATGGAGGAAGAGCTCAGAAGATACCAACCCTACTGACACCCTGATCTCAAACTTCTAACCTCTAAAGTTGTGAGAGAATCCATTTCTTTCGTTTCAGTCACCCAGTCTCTGCTAGTTTGTTATGGCAGCCCTAGCAAACTAATACAGCCTCCAAACTTTCAGGATATATTATAAATTATGTGTGATTATCTGATAAATCTACCCAGTGAGGGCACAACTATCCATCTGATAAGATTAAATATTTTTAAAACTGAATTTTTAACTTAGTGCTTTTAAAAAATGACATAGCTCCTCTAAAATTTCTTACAACCCATGTTTCTAAAGTAATGGTTCCCAACTTGTAGGCCAGGGAGCAGGTAGCAGAAGAGTGAATACATTTTTATGTCAAATAATAACTCTAGCCTGAATAAATAATGCCTTGTACACACCAATATTCCAAACTTTCAAATGTATGCAGATGATATTCTGATTATCAAGATACAAAATTATTTACAACTATTTCAAAATGCACTGTAGTGCTTTGTCATTGATTAATGAATTCTAAGACAAAAGTTGTCATGTAGGAGTCCGCATGATTTTCATATAATAAGCAAATAATTATACTGGGTGTACAGAATATTCATAAGGATATCCTCTTCTATTTTAGATAAGACTGGGAAATGTGTGTCCTTCTCTGGAAAAATAGCATAGTACATGGTCTGAAATCATAGGACAAGATACCTTCTATATCACTGATTTTAAAATCTTTACTTTGCACATGAAGGAAAAAGAAGCCTGGAGATTTTTATTGTTTCTCACAGTCAAAGAATTAATTATTTAATTAAGCTAATACCTAGGTCACTCAATCTAGTAAAGAAAACACAGAATAGTTGTTTGTATTGTGTGAAGTTGTCCTATATGTATTCAGATTCCAGCTTCACTGTCTAATTTTCATATCTGTAAAATGGACAATGAAATCCCCTTAAAGGATTATTGTGAGAGTTAAAGGGGAAAAAGCATGGCAAGCTCTTGGCACAGGGTCTAATTTTCAAAAAGCACTGCACAATGGGTGCCCATTTCTTTTAGCATTAAGCAAAATTTTCCCCATAATCCCTGTTACACTGTGTGGGCCTATAGTCACCCACCTCCACTGACTGGGGAAGAAGTAGAGAGTGATACTGGGAATGTTCTTGAGTATTGGTAAGGAAAAAGTCAGCTCTCTAGCAGAAAGCAAATCAAATTAAATTCTGTTAATTTCCCTGAAAGTAAATAATTGGATTTATAGCTACAGGATATCTTCCTTCTCTGATGCACTTGAATGGCTCTTGTGAAATTCCTAATTTTTTTATGAAACCCAAAAGCCTTTCATGAAGTCAAAACATGACAATTGAAAAGCATTTTGGCACTGATTTCAAATACCTGTCTGTGCCTTTATTCCAACAATGTTTTGTGGCTTTAATGAAAAAGATAGTCAATAAGGAATGCTGGCGAAGAAGTGGAGAAAGGGGAACCCTCATACACTGTTGGTGGAAATGTAAGTTAGTGCAGCCACTAGGGGGAACAGTATGGAAGTTCCTCAAAACACTGAAAACAGAACTACCATATGACCCAGCAATCCCATTGCTGTGTATATATCCAAAGGAAGGAAAATAGTACACCAAAATGATAGTTTTCTTTTTGAAAACACAGGTTGTAAATATCAAAGAGAAAGAATTAATGTGTATAAATTTCTTTTAAAATCATTAATAATTTCCATTTTTAAATGAGACATAATGCTGTTGGGAGGGAAGATAGTGTCACCAGGTTAACAATTTAATTTATGGAAGGGCATACACAATTTTATATTGTAAAGGAGGTTGAGCTTGCACTAATCTTCAGCTAAATCAATGCAGAATGATATGGAAATCAGTCATTTAAAACTACCAGGAAAATTATTACCTAATTCATCAAACATGGACTATTTGTTTCTTTATTAATTCTCTTTCTCATAATCAGTTACTTATTAATATATCTGTAATTATTTTCTTTCACTTTACATTAGAGTATTTTGTCTTATTTGATTGTTTCTGCCTCTCCCTCATCCTTACCACATTATTTTCAAGTGAAAAAAAACCTTTGTTTTCTATGGTCTTCTGACATTTCCAATTACCAAGGATCCTCATTCATAATAACACTCGCTGGTAAAATTGTAAACCAAACAGAAGCCCATAAATTGAATAAGGTTACTTGATTCCTCCTCCCCCACCTTTCTGTGCAAAAACTAGCCATCTGCCTTACCTTGTTTGATTGTAGACAATAAGACCCCCTCATTCCAAAGAAGGTCCTGCCCCATACCCAGAATGAAGAATGCTGCACAGACAGGACAAGAAGAATCTGAACAGATAGGCCTTGCTGGGTTTCCCCACTCAGTCTATTAGCATTAGATCATACCCTTTTTGTCCAGTCATATTTCTACATGGTTGTCCATACTTTGTTGAACCTAAGCATAAAAATGGACAGTTTCCCTGTATCTTTGGGTTTTCATTCTAAAGGCTTCCATGTCCCTTAAAACTATGATCAAATAAAATAGTATGGCTTTTCTCCTATATACTTTTGTCAGTTGATTGGCCTTGGTCCCTACAATAACTAAAAGCTTACTGAGTACAGAGACAATTTACATATCTTTAAAAGAAAACAGTACCAACTGACAATGTAGTAATCATCCCGTCCTCCCCTTCCTCCCTCCCTCCTTTCCTCCCTTCTTCCCTTCCTCCCTTCCTTCCTTCCTTCCTCTCTCTTTCTTTCTCCTCTCTCTTTCTTTCTTTCTTTCCCCTCTCTTTCTTTCTTTCTTTGTTACTTTTTATGAGGAGTGAGTTATAGTATAGCAGTAATGGAGGCATTGAAAAAAATATTCCAAACTTGAATGTAAGGCAAAAGACTATATTGAATACCAGAATATGCCACTGCAAATATGACTATAAATACTGTGAAGGATTTTAGGACATGCTATCCCCAAATATGCTGTTTTGGTATTGTGTATTATTTTGAGCTGAAATCACTTGGAAAACAGCAAATTCAGGGAGAAGCTTTCTCTGAACTCCCTTATCTACCTGAAGATGGATACTCTAAAAGAAACTCAATTGTCATCAATCCCCTCACCTCCAGGGAGTGCACCCATCAGATCAGGAAAGATTAGTTCCTTACAGGAGAGGAGACTAGTTGTCAACCCCATACCCAGACAAACTTTGTCACAAACTATTATACCTCCCATCTATTCTTCTAAGAGCCTATTCATCTTTCCTGAAAGTCATTTATTGTCTCTTATGTGACATATATCCCCCTCTCCTTTCCTTGTTAAGACCATGTATAGTATAAGATATACTGTAAGATTGATTATAAAATAATTACCTCTCTTTTGGGTATTCATTTTTTCCGGTGATGCCCTAGGCATGTGATAACAAAAATTAAAAAAACAAACACACACACACAAAAAAAACCTTGTGTGCCTTTATCTATTTAATTCTGCATTTTTTCAGTTTATTTCATAGACCCAGCTATCAAACCTAGGCGGAGAGAGGGAGAGTCATTTCTACCTTAGAAACACCTGCATGCTTTTCAACCTCATATTGAAGTATTATGCAACAGGCCCACTCAAGGTTAATTTAATTTTCTAGGAAGGATATGTTTTTGTTTTACTATTTTCTATTTGTGAGGGCCCCCAAATTCCATGAATTTACTTGTTAGCATGTAAATGTAAATTCTCTTTTATTTATATTTTATTTTTAATTGAAAGATAATAATTGTAGATATTTATGGGGTACAAGGTGATATTTTGATATATGTACACAATGTGGAATGATTAAATAAAGCTAATTGATATATTCAGCACCTAACATACTTATGCTTTTTTATGATGAAAACAATTGAAATTTATTCTCTTAGCAGTTTTGAAATCTGCAATACATTGGTATTAACTATTGTTATTGTGCTGTGCAATGGATCTCAAAATTCATTTCTCATAATTGAAATTTTCTACCTTTTGACCAATATCTCCCCATCATCTCCAATCCCCCAGGCCTCTGATAATCATCATTCTACTCTCTAGTTCTATTAGTTTATTTTTTTTTATATTTCACATATAAGTGAACTCATGTGGCATTTATCTTCCTGTGCTTGGCTTATTTCCCTTAGCATAATGTCCTTCAGGTTTATCCATGTTGTCAAAAATGACAGGATTTTCCTCTTTTTTAAAAAAACATACCTAGAAATGTGATTGCTGGAGTATATAGTAGTTCTACTTTTACTTTTTTGAAGCATCTCTATATGATTTTCCATGATGACTGCACTAGTTTATGTATCCATTAGCATGTATAAGAGTTCCCTTTTCTTTGCGATGCAAATTATTTCTGATCATTAGAATAAATGCTCAAATGGTCATAGTTTCCTTGATCTTCAGGGCCTTAACCCATTATGTATCTAATTTAGTGATTTTATTTCACCATATTTTTAATGTGTCTATTCATTCTTTAATTCTTAGTTTCTTTATCATCCTGCCATTTCCTTCACTAATGAGTTAAATCTTTGACATATGCTCATTTTATGTTGCATGAGAATTATGCTGTTAACCCTTTGAAAATTACTTTTTCACTAAGAAAAGTAATAACAGTTTATAAAATAAAGTAGTTCCCATAACTAATGAAGAAAAGCAATAAAAAAGAATAAGAGCTACTTATAGCAAAGGATGTATTGAATTTAAAATATACTATGCTTCTTTGCAACTTTATATTTGCAAATCACTAAGCATCTTAAACTTTTTAAAATAATTCCATTGATCCATTATCTGAATCTCTTCCTAAATGCTTTCAGATTTTTGTAATTTAACCTATTTTCTTCCTATTAAAATTAGAAAGGTACTCTTTAATAATTCCTTGGTATGAATTTATTTTCCCAATCCTTGCTGAAGTGACAAGTGAGTGAAGAAGCTTCTGAAGGGGCATAAGGAGGGAAAGGAATGGCGTGGTGGCATTGAACCCTCAGGAACACTGACCATTCTTAGGAATGTCTCATGGTTTGGATGAGAGTTACAGAACAACTGGGAGCTAGTTAGGAACGTGATTGAGACCATCATCACTGGTTCAAAATTTTGCTTAGAGACCTCCCTGTCTTCAATTTCATTCATCAAAAGGAGGTTAGCTGAATTAAGTGGAAGCTTAATCATAAATGAATAGTTTATCTGAAAGCTCAGTGTTTTAGTTACACAGCTTTAGGTGGAGGAAGCTCCACCTCTTGTTAGAGTGCTGGACTAACTTTCAGTTACTACTCTTTTGGAAAAGGACAGTTTTCAGGGAAGGAAAATAAATACACACACACACAGTTTCAAGATGTGTTGTTTTTCTTTGTGTGTGTGTGTGTGTGTGGGTGTGTGTGTGTGGGTGTGTATGTGTGTGTGTTTAGTTTATTGGAGAGAAGCCTGAGAAATAATTTCATTGCTGATAACTAGTAAATAGTAAAGAGTCATTTTGAGCAATAAGTTATTTTTCCCTATATCAACAAAAGACCACTCAAAAGCTTACATTGAAAGAAGAATTGTAGATTCATGCCATTCAATACTGAATTTAATATTTGAAAGTGACTAGTCTTGCTTCACATTTCTTCAAAGGAAGAAACATGAGTCACAACGTACAGTGACTTATACAGGGCCACACGGTTGGAGATGGGGAAGGGGTAGAATATTACAAATAAAAGAGCACTTTACTGAAATGCAGAAACCTAAACTCCTAGGCTCATTTTCCTTTCCAAATTTCCTTCCTCTAATCTCAGGAATGGCATTGAGAGCACCACTGATGAGGAAAAAAAAAAAACACTTTTGAGGATCAAAATTATGATTGCCTTTGGAATAGACTGTGATATATTTATCACATTTATGTGTCTCACAGCTCTTGATTTGAGGTTCATTTGAGGTTTGCATTAGTAACTAAAATTAATTTCCCCATTTTGCTCTGTGACAGCAATTTTGAAGTACTATAAATTCCAAGACATGTTCATCAACTGTAAGTAATTACTAATAAGTGACAAGCATATATTTTATTTTGTGTCTTTAATTAGTAATTACAAAGTAATACATTTCCTGGAGTGTGGTATGATAAAAAAACAAGTAGTTGAAATCATTGTGAAATTGATTTTTAATTTTTTGTTATCAATGAAAATTGATGAATAAGAATTGAAAAATTATAGTATGCAATACAAAGAAATAGATGTTTCCAGGAATGATGCCATTTTAATTGAAAACAAGAAAACTCAACATGCATTCAATTGTAGCAAGCCTTGCAATACTACCACGTCTCTCAAAAGATTTCAGCATTTTTCTGCTTTAATATTACATTTCTTTTTTTTTTTTTAAATCCAAGTAATCGCAATCTTGTTTTGAAAACAAACCATTTATTACTTGGTATGTGGCTATTTATTACTTCTCAGTTATGCTTTGCAGTCATGTAATAGAAATGGCAGTTAACAGATCATTTATCTAGCAATCTGGGAATGAATTATAATGCCATTAGAAGTATAGTGGCAGAATGCACAATTAATGGTTTCCAAAAGTATGCTAGTAAATCTGTGCTAGAAATAGGGATATATCTATTACTATATTTGAATTTGATATCCATTTTTTTCCAAAAGACATCTGCCAAACAAATATGAAGAGCCCAGGGATGTGGGAAGAAGTTTAAGTGGGCCAATTTTCTCATCTTTCTTAGAAATATGTCAATACTCGAGTTTAATTTGAAAAATTAACAGCTAGAAGTTTAGTTATATCATGGAAGTCATGTTGACGAGCAGTAACAGAACTCATGATAGTGTAATAGTAAATAGAGAAGGCAGGGATGAGAGCAGGGACCAGGTACTAAATGATACACATAGAAAATCAAGGCTAGATCACCACTTTTGAAGACAGAAAGCTTTGACATTGATTCCTCACCCTGTCCTTGAAGAGATTTCTTTAAGTATTTTGTCCTCAGTCTCTCATTGTAAGCTAAGCAAAATAACGACTTTGAAGTACAATGTTCGGGATTAAAGAGCCAAGGAATGTAAAGCACCTGACACAGTGTGCAGCATGTGTTAGGAAGTCACGTCCTAGTTATTAATTTTATTATCATTACTGTTTTTTTTCTTTAATGTCTGCTCCTCAAAAAATCCCTATCATTTATCCAGCTACGTTTTATACACCTGTCTGAATTTTAAGACTTACTTAATTTGCACTACATATCAGGACTTCCTTACATTTATTTATGATTCTGAAATGTACGGGAGCTTTGGAAGGAAGATTTGATTGATCGATATGTTCTCAGACAGGTTTGATGACTAGGCAATTGTAGCGTATCATAGCAGATGCTGTCAGCGCCAACAAGCCACCATATTTCTGGGAACTTTCCCCCATAAACTAATTTCTCTCAGATTCTTCTCTAAAGATTTGCTTTTGGAAAAAAAAAAAAAAAACAATGTTTTAGGCATGCTTGCTCAGAAAGATTTTTGATTTGTAGCATAGCAGAAAGCACATAAGTCAAAAATCTGTGCCATGAGTTTGATGGCTAATGGAGATGTGCATATTATTAATACCTGGAGTAAGGTTCATTTATTTGTTGTTTTATTCAATAATATTTATTGAGCACTGAATATGTGCTGCACACTGTGGGAAGAATTTTTTCATGCCCAAAACTGTCTTCATGGCACTTGTACAAGATAGAGACACAAAAATAGTTTATGAACAAATACATTTCCAAAATAATATAATGCAGCGGTACATAATAAGAAGCAGAATAAAGGAGAGAGATGGTAGTGAGATCAGCAGTGGTAAAGACAGTTGATTTTAAATATGATGAATATCAAGAATATCTTTGAGATGATATTTGGACACAAGCATAAATTCAGTGATGAAGCATATCAAGTCAAATCAAGTCAATATTTGGGGGAAGAACTGTGTGTGTAGAGAGAAATACTAATGCAAAGGCACATTAAAGAAGTTAATGTTTTTATATGTTTAAATGAAAAGTGCTGTATTTTTAGATTTCATTAGATATATTTGAAGCATTACATAACATTTGTATTTAAATAAATAATTCTGGTATTTACACATAAATGAAAAATAAGTTCCTTCCAACCATTTAATGCATGAAAGTTGTTAGATTTTAACTTACATGTATGCAAGGAAGTATAGAGTTTATGCATAATTTTGTGGGGCTACGTAGCAAAGTGTTAGAAAGTCATGATATATTACATAATTTTATCTCACTCATTTTTTTAATTGAGGTGATAGTCACGAAACACAAATTTAACCTTTAGGAAAAACAATAGAGGTTGTGTTTTTAATGAAATAGAGTTCATTAACGGGGGTGCTTGATTTTTTTTTTTTAATTAGTAGACTTTGTTTTTTTTAGGACAGTTTTAGGTTTACAGAAAAGTTTAGAGGAATATACAGAGTTTCATATACCCTCACTTCCCCAGAAGTCCTCCCTATCCACAAACATACACTTTCCCCTATTACTGACATCTTACATTAATGTAATACATTTGCTACAATTGATGAGTCAACATTATTAAAACTAAAGTCCAGAGTTCACATTAGGATTCATTCTTATTGTTGCATATACTATGTGTTTTGAAAAATGTTAATTATAGTATCATACAGAATAGTTTCACTGCCCTAAAAATCATCTGTGTTCTGCCTATTCAATCTTCTCTCCCCCATAACTCCTGGTAACCATTGCTCATTTTACTTTCTCCATAGTTTTGCCTTTTCCAGAATTTCATATAGTTGTAGCCTTTTCAGATTTGTTTCTTTCATTTAACAATATGCATTTAAGGTTCCTCCCTGTCTTTTCCTGTCTTGATAGCTCATTTTTTAAAAAAATCATTGAATGACATTGCATTGTATAGATGCATCACAATTTGTCCATTCACTTATTGAAGAACATTTTGATTGCTTATGAGTTTTGGCAGTTACAAATAAAGTTGTTATAAACATGTGTGTGCTGGTTTTTGTGCAGACTTAAGTATTCAACTCATTTTGATAACAGCAAGCAGAACTGATGGCATTAAACCTTTTTAAGGTAAACAATTCAGTGGTATTTAGTACATTCACAGTGCTGTGTAGCTACCACCTATATCTAGTTTCAAAATATTTTCATCATCTCAAAAGGAAACTGTGTACCTACCATGCAGTTACTTCTCATTCCCTCCTTTGGCCAGTTCCTGGACACCACCAATCCTCTTTCTGTCTCCATAAATTTATTTATTCTAAATATTTCATCTAAATGGAATCCCATAATAAGTGATCATTTATATGTGGCTTTTTTTCATTAAGCATAATGTTTTCAAAGGTCATCACATTTTCACATACATCAGTATGATATTCTTTTTTATTACTGAATAGTATTCCATTTAATGTATATATGGCAATTTGTTTATCCTTTCATCCATTGATGGATATTTGGGTTTTCTCTGTTTTTTGACTATCACTAATAGTGCTGCTATGAGCATTCCTGTTCATGTATTTGCTTGAGTACCTATTTTCAAACCTTTTGGATATGCACATAAGCGTGTGATTGTGGTGTCATACAGTAATTCTATGTTTAACTTTTTGAAAAACCACCAAACTCTTTTCCACAGTAACCGTGCCATTTTACATTGCCGCCGGCAATGTACGAGGGTTACAATTTTTTCCACATTGTTCCACATTTATTATTTTCCATTTAAAAAATATTATAGCTATCCAAGTAGGCATGAACTGGTATCTCATGGTTCTGATCCAAATATCCCTAATTACTGATGGTATACTTCTCTTCATGTGCTTTTTGGACATTCTAATATCTTTTCTGGAGAAATATCTATTCAAGTCCTTTGACCATTTTTTATTTTGGCTGTTTGAACTTTGTTGTTAAGTTTTAGGGATTTTTTATATAGTCTGGATATTAAACCGTTATCAGATATATGATTTGCCAATACAGTTGTCCCTTTGTATCAGTTCCAGGATCAGGACCCCCTGTGGCTACTAACATTTGAGGATGCTAAGTCCTACAGTTGATCCTATGGAAACCACTGATATAAAAAGTCATCCCTCCTAATTGTCCCATTCCATATCACTGGAATATTGTATTTTGGATCCATTCTGGGTTGAATCCATGGATGTGGAGCCTATGAATATGGAGGAATGACTGGATTTTCTCCCATCTGTTGTCTTTTGTCTTTCTGTATACTGTCCTTTGATGAACACGTTTTTAATTTTGATTATGCGTAATATATCTATTTTTTCTTTTGTTAGTGTACTTTGGGTGTCATATCTAAAATTCTGTTGAAAAATCACAAAATTACAAAGGTTTATATTTATGTTTCCATCTAGGAATTTTATGAATGTAGATACTATAGGTTGTAGGTCTTTTTTTAAAAAAATATTTTTGTAGTTACAAATTAGGGTTCCAACTTTATTCTTTTGCTTGTAAATATCCACTTTTACAACCACTGTTTGCTGAAGAGACTGTTTTTTATTCATTGAATGGTTTTGGCACCCATGTGGAAATCCACTGGCCATAGATTGTGTGCTTATATATGGATTCTCAGTTCTATTTTATTAGCCTGTATGTCTATTCTTACGCCAGTACCATGCTGTTTTTGTTATTGTAGCTTTGTAGTATTTTTGAAATTTGGAAGTATGAGTCTTCTAACTTGATTTTCAATATTGTTTTAACTATTCAGGGCCTTTTTAAATTTTATATCAATTTGAAGATCAAGTTTTCCATTACTGAAAAAAAAAAGGCCATTAAAATTTTGCGAGAGACAGCCTTGAATCTCTACAATGCTTTGGGTAGTATTGCCATCTTACCAATATTTAGTCTCTGTGTTAGTCCATTTTGTGTTGCTATAAGGGAAATGCCTGAGGCAGGATAATTTATAAAGAAAGAAGTTTATTTGTCTTACAGTTCTGCAGACTGTGCAAGAATCATGGCATTAGCATCTGCTTCTGGTGAGGGATTCAGGGAGCTTCCAATCAAGGCTGAAGGCAAAGAGGGCGCAGATGTGTCACATGGCGATAGAGGGAGCAAGAGAGAGAGGAGGTGGTACCAGGCTCCTTTAAACAATCAGCTCTCCCACAAACTAATAAAATAAAAACTCACTCATATCACGGGGAGGGCACAAAGCAAGTCATGAGTGATCTGCTCCTATAAGTCAAATGCTTCCCACCAGGTTCTACCTAACAACACAAGGTTTGGAGGAGGCCAAACATCCAAACCTATCAGTCTATGAACACAGGATATTTTTCCATTTATTTAGGTCTTCTTTAATTTCAGCAATGCTTTATAGTTTTCAGTATTTCACTCATTTTTGTATCTTCCTTTTTCAAGTCCGTGAACAACTTTGTGTTTCTCATTATTGTTTTCTGAAGTTCCATGCCAATCACCTACTTTTTCTGCCTCTCATTTAGCCAAGTCACAGCCATTTTTCTTCCTATGTCAGTAGAGAATGTTTTGCATAATATTATATGAAAATATGTAACATTTTGTGATTACATTTTTAATTTGTAGACCTCACAAATTAAAGAAAAGTAGGAGAAAAATAGGAAAATTACCCATACTCCAAGTGCAAAACCATTTGGAATATAGTAGCTGTTCAATAAATAGTTTTTAAAAGATAAAAGATAAATGGTTTAATGAATTGCCACATCATAATATAATGTTTTTATAGTTCAAATTCCTATCAAAACTTCTAGAATGTACTTACTTAAATTAAGACTTCTAATTATAAAATGCAGTGTATTTTATTATAATATTCTATCATTTAGAAAATAATTTTCTCATATTCATATACATTATTTATTATCATAATTTTCAAATGCAGCACTATATCATTTTTTTAAGTGTCATTCATTCAAGCTTCATTAACTTTAGGGTTTTAGGATTACATAGAAACAGAGACCTGTTTGGTTAAAATAATCTAATATATCACTATATTCTATTTATAATTTTAAGGCATTACCTTATTTCAGGATTTCCTTAAAGGAAATTTCAGTGAAAAATTTATAAATTCTAAACTTCTCCCAGAAAGCATTCTCTCTCATCATTCTGCTAAGATATTTGTAATCCAAAATTGCCTTGGGCTTTGTCTTGGTTTTGAAAATTCTAAGTTACAAAAGCATCACACATTTGCAGAACTGATTCCCATTAAAGGGATACAGGAAATCATGTTAATATTCTATGTCAATTAGTTGACATAGAGAGAAAACATAGACAAGAAAGCCATTATAAAAAACACTGTCCTGTCTGAGATATTATCCCATGAGGAAATAATGTCATATGGTGAACTAAGAAGTCTGAAATACTTTTTGTCACTTTGCATTTAGTTTCAGATTTGCTTTTATATTATAAGTAGCAATATGGTTTATTATAAACTATGAAATTTCAATTTATGAATATATTAATCCTCTTAAATATAATATTTAGAGATAATAGGAATTTTTTGTATGTACAATTTTATTTTTATTTTTCTTATTTTTTTTATTGCAGCATATTATGAGGGTACAAATGTTTAGGTTACATATATTGCCTTTGCCTTACCCAAGTCAGAGCTTCAAGAGTGTCCATCCTTAGATGGTGCACACCACACTTATTAGGTGTATACCCATCCCCTCCTTCTCCCTCCCTCCTCCTGCCTAACACCTGATGAATGTTACTACTATACGTGCACTTAAGTGTCAATCAGTTAATACCAATTTGATGGTGAGTACATGTGGTGCTTGTTTTTCCATTCTTGGGATACTTCACTTAGTAGAATGGGCTCCAACTCTATCCAGGATAATACAAGAGGTGCTAGATCACCATTGTTTTTTGTCGCTGAGTAGAACTCCAGGGTATACATATAACACATTTTCTTAATCCACTCATGTATTGATGGGTACTTGAGTTGTTTCCACAGCTTTGCAATTGTGAACTGTGCTTCTATAAACATTTCAGTGCAGATGTCTTTTTTATAGAATGTCTTTTTTTCCATTGGGTAGATGCCCAGTAATGGGATTGCTGGATCAAATGGTAGTTGTACTTGTAGCTCTTTGAGGTATCTCTATATTACTTTCCACAGAGGATGTACTAGTTTGCAGTCCCAACAGCAGTATATAAGTGTTCCTATCTCTCCATATCCACACCAACATTTATTGTTTGGGACTTTTTGATCAAGGCCATTCTTGCTGGAGTTAAGTGGTATCTCATTGTGGTTTTGATTTGCATTTCCCTGATGATTAGAGATGTTGAGCATTTTTTCATTTGTTTGTTTGTCATTAGTTTGTCTTTTTTTGAAAAGTTTCTGTTCATGTCCTTTACCCACTTTTTGATAGGGTTGTTAGATTTTTTTCTTGAGGAATTTTTAAATTTTAAATATATAATGCCAAAATTAATATTTTGCTCATGTAATTTTTTTCTGCTTAATTTTT